>JAVQJG010031381.1:0-20910 GCA_036024015.1 Craterocephalus amniculus
ATTATGGGATAGCCAACACAACACCATGGCAATTGCCCCAAATAAGTTATTTATCTATCTATGTGGATATGTGGGGGCGAAAGTATTCTCATGGTATTACAAAAGTAACTGTATTCTAAACACCCAGATTTAAAATAGTAACTGTACCGGAATACAGTTACTCATAATTAGTATTCTAAATACATAACGGCGGTACTTGTATTCCGTTACTCCCCAACACTGATTTCAACCCTGTGAAGCTCAGCTTTAATCATGAAATGTTTCTGCTTTACTGTACAGCGTCCTTAGTGACCTGAGTGGCACTTTAAAATGTATTACTATTATCATTATTAAAAATGCAAATAAATAAAGGGGTAAAGCTATGAAAGGGGATTTGTCCTCAGTCTTCTATGCTGTTTAAGAATTGATCCCTCCATCCTTCATCTGGGATGTTTAAAGCCAAAATTAATGTGTTTTTGTATTCATTGAAGAAAATTGAAAGTCTTATTTATTTATTTATCAAATTGGCTTTGTAAAAAGTTATACTTATGTTTATCAGAGGCCATTTTATTTATTGACGCTTAGTAAACATTGTGTGTGTGTCAGATGCAAGTTCTCTAACTTAAGGGTGTCATGAACTCATGACAGTGTGTGTGCACAAAAGTTTCCCTGTTCAAGATAGGCCAGTGCCTGCAGTGTGGTTAGACACACTCATCAAATCTGGACCAAAATAGAGGAAATAATTCATTTGGATGATTTAATTAGTCATATATAAGAATAACACATGAATGAGTGTCTAGTTTAGGTTAAATCTGTGTTTTAATGTGTTACTTTGGCTCATTTCTGCAAGAGAAATCAGATTTACTCCTGAGGTAGTTTGTGTGTCCCTGAAGACATGTGGATGTGGAAATAATTAATTCCAAATGGAGGAGAAAACGAGTAATGTTGCAGCACATCATAATATGACCCATAGGCCTATATGTCTATGCATAAATGCTAATTGTTACCAAGTTACTCGTTTGTATGCAGTCAGATTTTCCTGGGAACACGTTCATGCATGTAATATAGATACAGGAAAAACAACTGTACATGAAGTCCGAGGCTCAGATGAGACTTCTGGTGAAAATCCATTTTCTTAAAATAATTAATATAAAAGTGTTTCTAAAGAGGTTTCATGCAAGTCTTTATTATAATGTAATCAGTGTGTTCCACAGAATGGTCTAGAACTATTACATTTCCAGTGTGGTCTAGCTTAAGTTGTGTTTCCATGAAATTCTTGACAAGGTGACCAAGATAAGACACATGCTGGTGTTGGGTGTCCATTCAGTAGTTTTTTACTTACTGCAACTATGACACAATGTTTAGTTTCTCTGTCAGCTTTATACATCAAGTTATTAAGACACCACTGCTTGTGTGATTGCTTTGCAACAGCTGATTGACCAGCACATGCACACAGCAGAGAGAGACAGTAGGCTCAGTGTGTAGCTGTAACAGAGGAATAATAAATAACAAATAATTTTGTAGAAATGGCCATTGCATAGAGAAGCAGAGGTTAGACAGACTGTGTTATTGGCGGATGAGTGAGGACGTTGCTGGGGTGAGATTAATGTATTCGTACATCCAAATTCACTGAATGAGATGGAAAAGGCTCAAAGTTAAACTCGGGCAACTTACCCTTTACCTTTCACAGTAAGAAAAAAGACAGAAATGTTTCTTTGCATTTTTTCTTTTCTTTTGAAAAAGAAAAATACAAATAAATGTTTTTTTTTTTAGCAAATAGTTTAGGTTAAAGTTAATAATAAAGTAAGGACAGTGAACTTATCGTAAATGAAACAGCAGCAGGATAACAAAAAAATTCTTTTGGTATTACCCAAACCAGTTGATAGTGACGGTTCAGGAAGGTTTATCTAACCGATTCTTTACTGAGATTCATGATAATCTCTGAAAAATTTGCTCTGCCAGAGAAGCACCACAAAGGGTTAAGACAAAGGGAAGTTTTATAAACAGAAGCGTTTTTTGTAAGAACAACAGGTTAGATCTTTGTTCAAAGTTATAATTTTCATAGTAGAAGAACTTTAAGATGCAAGTCAGGTAATAAAATATAAATTTCCTGCTTTTTGATAAATAAAGCCAAAAATATCAAGTTATTAATAATGACATAACATAAAACTCTTATTCTTAATCAGTCTAATAATGATTACATACTGCACTATTACATTCAGATCATAAACAGCCCTTTATAAAATATGACCTACTCAGCTCAGTATATTTGACTTATAACTGGTTTATAAGCATAACCAAAGATTGCACAAACCACTATGGACCTCCATGTGGCGCTGTCTCACAGTACTTGTGATAGTATTTATGTACCTTTTTTTTCTTCAGAGTGATGGCTAAATCAGATGCCTTGAAGTTCACATCAGAATAAAAATCTGTTGTTAGTATAATTTATCATTTAGGCTGTCCAAAGTGTACCTGTCTGACTGAAACCTAGAAATTTCTTCAGCCAATTTGATATTCAGTACTCATATTTACATCAGATTATTTCTTGTTGGTCATATAAAACCTAATTTTTTCTTTGCATTGGTTTTTTAGTGAGAATTATGATTTTTAATGATTTTACAAGCAGATTTCAAAGCCAATGCAATGTTTAAAATCTTCTTTGGGAACACATTTGAAAGTGTAGATGGAGTTAGTTTACTAAAAACATCAGATTAAAATTCTTTCATAACATAAACAAGAAGAGCAGGTAAGATACAGGAGGGATAGAAGGAGAGAAAAAGGCAAAGGGAGAGAAGCAGACATTGTTTTGGGGCGAGATAGGGAAACAATCAGGAGACATGAGAGGAAAAGAGTACAGGAAATGTTGGGATTTCCTTTGGATACGAGGTGTGTGTTCCTGACGTTTGCTTTTTGCTCTATCTCTACGAGGGTGTTAGTCAGAAAAAGAGATTTCACTACAGAGGAGGACCAACAGGACTACTATCAGTGGATAATCTACTTTATTTTGGGAAAAAAGGACCAATATTGCTGATGACTTTTTGAAAAAAAAAAAACTCTGCTTCATGAAAACACATTTTTCTTTCTTTTTCGTAAAAACAAATTTTTCTTCTTTTTCATGTTTTTGGGCTCCATCCTTTCCTGGCTGGTAGATTTTAGTGGCCTTAATACCGTCAGAAACGCTTGTGGTCATGTAACCGACCGTTCCTTCAGTCATCTGGTGAACCCAGTTGCTTCTCATTCACTGGGATCTGGTTCCATCCAATTCTGAACATTTGAGCAGATTTTAGTGACTCTGAGGTTTCAGCTATGTTACGTTGCGTTCTTCAGCGCGCCAACAACTTGAGACACACTGACCCCCTGGCGAGTGTCACATTTAGAGGTAAGACAGCAACCTGGCACGCAGGGTAAATAAAGGTAACGCAAGCAAATCAAGACAATAATTAAACTCAGAAGTAATAATTAGAGAAAATGGCATGTTCATATATGATTAAGTTGCCCTAGTGCTTCAACTCCTTATTGTTCACATTTTAAAAAAGCATGAGATTCTGGATATTGAAAAAAATAATGTTTTTTAATAGTTGAGACGATAGTGATAGCCTACTTACAATATGAAATTGTCAAAACTTGAAACAGTAGCATCACAAAACCAAACTTAGAAGTAGAGATGACTCAGGTAAGTCTATTAACAGTTTTTTATAAAAAATAAAATAAAAAATCCTCATAGTCACTAACAATCTGGTTGTTGAATTCCTTGAAATAGATGATTTTTATTTGATCAGTAACCTTATCATCTTTTTTTTATCATGTGTTATTTAACACCACACAGTATTAACTGGTTACTATTATTAGCATCTTACAATTCTGTTGTTTCCTTTAAGAGCTCATTTTTATTCACTTTTTTCCCCACCAACTCTGGGATGAATTATTGTCTCCACATTTGATAACATCTTAATGTTTATTATTGTAAAATCACAATACCCATATGTAAAATAGTAGATAAAACTGTATCTGTATATAGGCTCCTTAACTTGATCCCTTAGCCGTAACTTTTGTGAGTTTTGGTAAATATTAAGTAATTAAATATTTTTTGATCTTACACTTGTTTCTTAAGATTTAACAACACATTACATGCTTGCTATTGGTCTTGTCTAGCAACCAGCTAGCCTGGCTAGCAGCTCAAGCTAACTAGCTAATTATCTTGACTAAGACAACATAAACAGGAAGAAAAAGGACTTGGGTAACATAATCAGAGTTAATAATCACACTTACTTGTTTATTGAATATATTTTATTTCATTATTTTATTGCCTGGGTTTATTCAGTATTACTGGAAAAAGTTAGCAAACATTAGCTGTGCAGTTGGGGTGATAACACCAAGTCAAACCATAAAAACTGGGCCTGTGAATTCATTTCAATCATAATTTGACTTTACATAAATAAAAAGTCCAAACAGGATAATTATCTGTGCAATTGTTCCAATTTAAATGATATTATTAATAATTTGACTGCATAGGTTTTGCCCATATAATATATTAGTCGAAAAAACCCAGGAAGGTGTGTCACGGTGGAAATATGCACATTTTCCAACCAAATTTAAGTTTGGTTTCAGTCCAACATAACTGTGACTTTTGTACATATTTAAACCTCCTTGACCAACACCTGTGGAACAGCATACTCATACCTGTCCTATGTAGCTTGTTTTTTCCATGTGTTTGTTTCTGTACTTTCCACAGTCGGTGTTTACCTCCTTAATGAGATGAACTGTGCTCTTAACTTCCTGCCTTTGTCTGAGCACAGTTTCCTGGTGCCATCACACATACTTGTTTTACCTTCTCACTTGGACCTGAAACCAACCTAAATGACTAAATCAAACTGGAATCAGAGAGCAGTGTAACTCTCTCTTAAAGATTTAAAAACTATTAACAATAACAGACAGCATTAATTCAATTTTTTTTAATCATTTTTGATGAAAAAAGAGATATAAATCACCTTCATCGTTTAATATTGGTGTAGTATATAATATATTCCCTATTATAATATTCCCTTTGTAGTGTAATAACATATGACTTGTAGAGGAAACTCTGTTTTATTGTCTTATTTTCTCCATAAATGTTTGTTATTGTAAGTGTTGGTAACATTTTTCAGAAAGCGTTGTGGGTTTCAACCAGATCAGGAATTGGTGGCAGAATTAGAGAAAGGGAGAGCATTTCCTCCTGTTAGGCAAACAGATACCATAGCCATTTATAGAGCTCTGGGATGATTATAGACCAGCCAGGAAGCACTGGGAGGAGAAAGGAAAAAAAATGTTGTTAATAAATCAAGGCTGAAGCATAAACAAAGACATGCTCAGATAAGAGCTTTGCTTTCAGTTTGGCAAACTCAAAGCTTTTCATACAAATGTCAGATTATTGTATTTGATTTTTGTATTTTACCTTATTATTTTTAGTGGAAATGCAACCATTTGGTCATTCAAATATTTTAGAGATTGATTAAGATTATGAATATTTCTACACCTGAAATATTGACCTTTTTTTTTTTTTGCTGAGTAATGCTTTGATTTGAATTTATTTTTCTGGCCACCATCTATCTGTTTACAAATATGCACGCGCCTCTGCAGGTGAATATGTGATCTACTGTGACAACATGTGCTCGTATTTGTGTGCCAAGGGAAGGATTTCCGGCCGAAGTGCCGTTATTGAAACAATAAGTGTTGTCCTCCATTGAAACCAGGAATAAACGTCCGGCCCTGCAGCTTCACCACCTATCCTGCTTATCATTACCTAAATACACAAACAAGTGGTCCAGTAAATGCGAAATTCCGCTTCTCTCTTTAGATTCATATCTGATGGAGTTCCCTGCGAGTTAGTTAACAAAGAGCACAAACACAGCAACACACAGAGAAAAACACACACATGGGGCAGGTCAAACTTAGGCTTCCCATACGTACTTCACAGCCCAGCGAGCCTCAGTCTGTTCTATTCTCAGCTCATGACAGAAAATGCGCCAAGCTAAACCCAGCAGGAAGTCAAAGCCGTGCCATTCCTGTTAGATCCCATCTAGGATACCAGTCTGGGAGAAATTCATGCCATTGACACACAAAACACACACACGTCAACATAAAGTGGCCTCTTGACACATGTGTGGAAGGGTGGAGATGTTTTTTAAGATATCCTCCAAGAACGGAGGTACACTTACGTAGGTTAGGTATGTCTGTGTGTGTGTGCTTGGCTCGGTGTTGGAGAGTGTTTGTGTGTGTGTGTGCATTTTGAATTGGATGATGATGGTGGGAAAACAGGAAGGCAAATTAGCTTTCTGAGGGTGTATATTATAAGACATAACATAATGCATGATTGTGTTAGCGCCTAAAGAAAACCTATGTTGAAATTATGTTGGATCTTGTGTTTGCAGTGAACATGAGAAATGTTCTGACCAATATTATAGTTCATTTTGGATCAGAAATTGGGTCTGTGTGTTTTTATCCACTTTTCTTGCAAGTTTTCAATTAAAATGTGAGTGCATTTGTTTAATTTTTAATAAATGTTTATCATGTTTTTTTGTCAGACGTAAGGATTCTGCAATGGTTTAATGACAGTCACTGGAAAATATAAGCATTTCTTGTTGTTTGCTGTAGTGCACACATGTATAATACTCATTTAAATGTATTAGGCTGTAAAAGATTTAGAAATAGTCTTGAACTAAAAGATGCAAGTGCTAACTATATAGCGACATTCATTATTATTTCATTTTAATATGCAAACATTGGTTTTATAATGTAAAACTGTATTAGAAAGCTCTTTATCAATAAAAACTGATTTAATTAATAAATGACAACAAAGACAAAGCAAAAGTATATATTGTACATATTATGCAACACTAAGATATTGCATGACACCAGTTAATTGATTTTGTGTTAGATAATCAGTTAGATAATCAAATATAAAATTCAGTAAAAACCTAAAACCTGAGGACGAGTTAAAACCCTAAACACACAGGTAATAAGAGAACAAATAAAGTCTAATAAAGTGGAGACTTGTGGAGATTAGAAAGGGATACAAAGGGATACTAATATACTACTAATAATAAAATCTGATCTTGATTTTAGATAGAAAGTTTCTACATGTTTGTAATTTTGTAATAGTCAATTCTTTATCTTTTTAAAATAATTTTTAGTAAATGCACGACATGCACGACTGCAACTCAATGTGCTTCACACACATGAAAAAAATGATTAAAAGTGTAGTCAGACATTAGAGAAGTCATAAAACAAAACAAAAGTTAAAGGTTACTTCATTTCTGAGGGTTGCTGATGACTGGTGAGCTCTCTAAACGACAACAGGGTGTATTTGGACGATAGATAATGGTGCTGAAGTGCCATCACAGTGAGGTGGAGGCTTCTAGATGACTCAAAATGGCACAATTTCTCTACTACACACACATTGTTATCGTTTCCTCTCTTTTATTATAATTTTCTTTCAGCTGCACCCACAAGATTACGCTGATTTGATAGGAAGTTTAATGCAAAGTTTTAGCCTTTGGTCATCCCCTTTAAATCAAAACATTTTTCTAATCAGACAAAGGCCATTGTGTTTATTTCCTCAGATCTGGAACAAAAACAGAACATTTTAATCTCTCCGTTTGTCTGGAGGAATTCTTCTTTTCAGTCAAAACCAAATGTAAATGATAATAAAAACGTCATTATTCTTATTCATGTGTTTGCTTACATTAATGTGGGAAGAGCTCCTCTCTGGTCTGTGATGTATTCTGGCAGCTTGATGCTCCCTCCTCTTCCTCCTTACATTCTTGATCAGAATTGCACTGCAGACAGGAAATCAAAGCTCAGGACTTCATGTTTCAGGAAGTTGCAGAAAGATAACACACATATAAAATCATTGTTTGGTTTTAGTTATTTGAGAAAAGCATATTTACACACTGTGTGTGCTATTTATGAATTGGCTGGAATTTCTTTCTGTGATCACCGGCCCTGGTGGGACCAGTTGTTTAGTTGGATAAAGGCCTGAAAATGGCATTTATTTGGATTGGGTTTATTTACTAAAGCTAAGTCACATTTCGAGAGGATTTGGTTATAGTTGACCCTTTAATGCCACATGTATCATACATCCCGTTTGTAAGACCTTTTGCATCACTTCATAAACTGCTCAAAATCACTGGTGGATATACTGTATGTGTCTACAATATTTTGAATATATCACCCAGTAATAAATAGTAAACCTACAAGTAACTTATTTCCTACATTTTTACTTACCTAAAACCCAGCATTCCGGACTAGTTTGACGCCATAATAACACATTGTGTGCATTTCTGGCCCAACAAAGACCAGCTGCCGAGACACATTGGAACGTTGCAGTAGAGCTTCGCTGTGCGCATGCGTTACACACTAGCAACTCGCGCGCGTGGTTGTTTCGTCTAAATGTTAGAAAACATTAACGGAGAAGGGAGGAGAACACAACCGAGAAAAGATGAGTCAATAAAAAAGCAAGTTTTTTCCACTGCTTGGACAGAGCTCACGGTACAGGTAGGATAAAGACGGATGCTGGATTATCTGTCGATAGGAGGCGCATTACTGAGAAAATGGCTAAAGTTAAATAGTGCGTCTATGGCCAAATAAAAGACGTCAAATTCAAAAAATGATAATTTTCTACCCTTTCTTGGGGTGTCTTGTTTGAAAGGGTTAAAGTTAAGTTTTGGCGTTTGGACTGACTACAATAAATAGAAGTTTTTGCAATGATATGATAATTACACTAACAGGTACTTAATGAGGTACACCTGTTCCATTACTTGATAATACAAGGGCATCACATGGCAGCAACTCGATGCATTTAGTCATGTAGACACGGTGAAGACGAACTTAAGTCCAAACTTAAGTCCAAACTGTGTGTCCGAATGGGGAAGAAATGGGATTTAATTAACTTTAAACGTTAAAGTTGTTGCTTCGAGTATTTCAGAGTGCTGATCTATTAAGATTATTGACCTGATTCAGAGTCTGAGGAGACTTTAAAAAAGCAATTAACCATTGAGCCTTTAAGAATTGGTTGGATAGTTACAATAACACAAAAAAATATGTGATAAATGTACCAAATCTAAATAAATAGATAAAACTGAAATATTTCTGCACTTTTTATGGCTGTATTGAAGTATTGTAATAGTGCCTGTCATACAGCACTTGTCCCCAAATATTTTCTGCATGACCCCCTTTTTAACATAATTAATATCAAGCTACTGCATTGATCAGTTTGCATTAAGTTTACCCACTGGCACTCTCACCAACCATCCCTGTTTTTCTACTTGTGCTTGTGATCAGCGCCCACAGTTTGGGATCCACTGATCGTGTGAATACAAGATATTTCAGTTTTATTGGAGGAGTTGGTGATTTCTTTTCAACTATTGTGCCTTCATACATTTTCTAGGTCATCTTAAAATCATTTAAGCTCTTTATTTTACAGGCTAATATTAATGATTTGATCATTTGATACACTGCAGCAATATGCAGGAGATATTTTTGAGTTGACAATTTCACAGTTTACTTTCAGGTTTTAATTCATATTATTTTTGTTGACATCATAAGCAACTTTACATTAACATAATTGTTTCTGTCTCTACTTCAGGATCTAAGAAGAAAACAAAGGTCATCAAAAATAACCCCAATCCTGTTTGGAATGAGGTAAGTCTTCTACCTCCTCTCCAGCTTTGCTCTCACCATAAAGGTTAAGAGTTGGCTCAGCAATATGGGTAAAAGAAACAGGAATGATCTGATTAATCTGTAAAATGAATTTGTGAAAACACACCAGATCTTTTCATACCCCTCCTTGGAGACATAATCCATTTCAAGCCTGTGATTATGAGGTGCAGATTTGGTAAAATTTTACAGTGAAGCTGTGTTTCATTACATGATGATTCAGATTTTGTTTCACTGTGGCATACATCCCATAAACAAAGCCACTGGAGGTCAATAAAATATGCCAACTTTGATTTTAGAATGTGAAGAAACCAAAAACTGTTTAAAGACTAGTTAATGCTCCTTTTACATACATTATTAGCTATGTCCATATCAAATACTGTCAAACGTCTGCCTCAAATACTATGTGTACTTGGTATATTTCCATTTAGCTTAACCTAATAGTTACTTAGTTACTTGAAAAATTGTATTAGCTTCAATTTTACCTATGGTGGCCAGCATTTTTGTAACTTGCTGAAAGCCACAGGATATGACATAAGATGGTTGAAGGCAAGTCAAGGAGGTTAGGAAAAAGCATTAGGCAAGATGATGTCTGTTCTTTTACACTAAAAAAACATGTGTAAAATCAGGAAAATCAGATATGATGTAATTTGTAAGCATTACAAACTGGCACTGTTGATTGCTTTGACCGTAACGGGGAGATCAGGATAAAAATAGTCCCACTGTTGCAGCATTTAGACATTCCTGCTGTAGAAGCTGTCACATTCCGCATGAAAATATATGCATCTGCTGGCGAGGTATACAGATTTTAACAAGTAACAGCACTGGATCTTATAAAACATGTCAAAATTCATGTATAAAACCTAATTTCATCTATGATATACAGTATTTTCATTATCACTGTGGACAGTGGTTTGGACTTGCCTAATGTGACTCGGTTTTGGTTGGCCCGAAGAACTCTACCGATATTGGCAGCCCACAAAACATATGGATTGAGGCAAACTGCCGCTATGCAGCTAATTTAACCTTACTACATGCATACAGTATTATATCGTTCAGTGCTATCATCTTAAATGTATGGTTTTGATTTCAGAACAGCTGCGGAGAGAAATAACTGGATTTACTCGGTGTAACGGACTACACCACCGTTGTGACAGGAGTATATGGAGCCACTGACTCACACCTAGATAGAGCCAAGAGCCCACATTGTAGCCAATGCACAGCTAAATTTCTAAATATTGCAAAATCAAACTATTTAAATTTTGAAAGGATCCTATTTTTCCAGCTGAACCAAATGTTTATCTGATAAGATATATCATTTTTACTAGCAGGAGTTCCTTTTAAAGCCTATTCGTATAAAAGAGCAATAAAGAATTATTTTCCACACATCTGGTTGGAGAGTTCTTGCAGCCTATTGCTAACATCTTTTTCGTGTCTGAAACTGTTCTATGATTGTTCTGAAATTTGGTAAATGATAATCACGAAGCTGGAAGTTGTTGTGTCCAACAAGATTAATTGGATAGTTTTAAAGGAAATATACAAATCTATAAAACATCATGGAAGGCACATGCTTACACAGAGACCACCCAAAAAAAAACCCCATCCCATCACAGATGAGTTTTTTCTTTTTTTTTTTAGTTAGTTGCATGTGAGCTATACATACCAAACGTTACACATGAATGAGCCCTAACACTGCTTGTAACTTTGCATACTGGAGCTTCCCGCAGCTCTAAAAATCTCCTACTTTTTAAATGAATCTCTAAATGTATCTTCGTTTGAATAAATAAACAAAAGCTGTAACAACTACTTCACATGGTACCTTCATTTTTCAGCAATGACTGCACAAACCAGAACTGCATTGTGTACAGTAAAACGTGTCACCACATAAGGAAACTCTTAAAATTTTAGAGCTTCGGCTCATAGAATCACATTTTGCTGTTTTTTGTTTCTCTGTTAGGGATTTGAATGGGATCTGAAGGGGATTCCTCTGGACTCTGGGGCAGAAATTCATTGTGTCGTGAAAGACCATGAGAAGATGGGAAGAAACAGGTATGGATCACAAAGAAGGAATATGTAGGAATCATTTGAATCACTTATATCTATAAGTCCTTCTACAGTAATCCAGTGTCCATCGGATAAGGGTGGAGAGAAAACATTATTACCATAACTCAGAGCATGGGAACTGAGATAAGAACTGGCATTGTAAGGCATGATGGATGGATCAGACTGAGCTCGGATGAGGGGAGTGGCTAATAATTATCTCTCCACTCGCTTATTCTTGGACTGTTTCGCTCCATCAAGACGTAAAAAAGTCAGCTCCCTTAGACGGGAAGGAGCAGGCGGGATATAATCAGGTCATCCTCTCATTGTGGTTCTGTGTGCATTTAGTCACATTTCCACCCATTCATCGCCTGATGTGCCGAATGATGAATTGATCCGTTCATCAGCAGCTTGTTATTCATGCAGAATGCAGTGTGACCTCTTTGGTCAGTCACATTTCACTGTGGTGATGGCTGGTGTGTGTGTGTGTGTTAGTTACTTCTGTCACATACAAGGCTTTCCAGTTTTAGTCAAATATTTTCACAAGCAGATCTAATAATATCCAAGCTTACCGGGTATAAACAAAGAAGCCTTAATGGCTTGTGCATTAAAAAAACCTGCATACATATGCGTATTTTTGATACCAGATCTGTACTGACTTACAATAAGAATTCAGCTGTTATGTGAATAATTGCTACATAGTTTTAAAAAATAATTTCAAGTCAGTATGGCGACATCTCTGAGTAAATCTGGAATAACATAAGGAACACATAGTACAGTACTTACTTCCCATAAACTGGGAAATTAAAGTCAAATAAAGTCACACTGTTTCATAGTTGCATCTTACTGAAAAAGCTATAGAAAAATAAACTTAATCATGTGAAGATGATTTTCTCTCTGCTGGTCTGAACAGGTTTCTGGGAGAGTGTCGGCTGTCCCTCAGAGACGTCCTCAACTCACCCAACTTAGCCGCCTCCTTTACTGTTTCCCTGCTGGACACGAAGAGAAACAACACAGGGGTGAGGATGAGGATGTGCACATTCATGCAGCCTCACTGCAGAACCAACCAAGAATAAATCACAAGTTACTCAGAGTTTCCTGTCTGGGGTCTGAAATACAGAATAACATGTCTCACCATTTCCATCTGTTCATCTGTTTTGACTAATTTTTTTAAAAACATCTTTAAATAATACAATATTTACAGTACTGCAATCTCATTTCAGTCTACAGAAGCCAAGAGCGTCCTTGCTTACACACTTAAACATCATTATCCAGAGATAATTAGTTAACTATCTCATTATCTCAAGATAATGGTTAAAAACTATGACAAAACAGAAAAGCCCATCAATGTTTAACTCCAGGGAAGTCACACCATTACCAGGAAGTGAACAGAATAAACTTTACACTGAATTAGGTAGTGAATGCTTATTCTCTAGCTCACCTTCAATTTCTCACGGTCTCAAAATACCAAAGCTCCTATTAGAAAACTTACTTGAGAAAAGGACAATTTCTCAATACGAAATATGTAACTTATCATGTGAAATGAAGCTTTATCTCAAGATGGCTGCATTAAAAACTACATTAATGTAAGAAAAAAACATTGAATAAATCTTCCACAGATAACTTCAGTATTAAGCATTAATCACTAATCCATGCAGGTAGCTCTTCTTTTAAACGTTATTTTTTGATATCTACATAAAGAGAAATGCATGTGGATTAGTTTTTGGGTCATTGGAGTGCTGATATGTTTGCTTGTGCTGCTTTGAAAGTCCAAAATGACACTTGTGACTCAACTTCCTTTAGCCAGATCTAAAAATCACAATTTAATTTGATCAATCTTATTAATACAGGAATGTTCTTTTTATAAGGGTAATCTGTCTATACACATGGCGTAAACCAGGGCAGCTGTCTCTCTCTGTTATCCTTTTAATTAGGTGACTTTTTTAGTTTTTTAATACATAGTGGCTTAAACAGAACAAATGCAATCCTCTGAAAGGTATCAGCTAGCAGGACGGGTGGAAAATGACTTTAGTAACGTACTGTACGTCTTTATTCTGGATATTTGTTTGAACCTTTCCTGAAATATTGAAGCTGGAGCCTATAGCTTCACCTATCACACATGTTTCTGGTCCTAATCCTTGTTGTTATCAAAACACCACAAACCCAAAAATGTCTTCACCTCAGTGGCCCACGCCTATCGTCGGAGTAGCAGTGAACTTTTTCCATCCTTGTTTCCTGAACTCAAAACAAAGTCTTCCTGTCAGTGTCAGAGTGGGCCTGATTGATGCTTCACACTCGCATGTAGAGGCTGGAAATGGATGCAGGACTGTCCAGCAGGCTGCACGGACACACATAACCATTTATTAAGTTTGTCTGAGCTACACAAAGCAATTATAAACACAACAGACGAAATAATTAATGTGTCACGTGATCAATATTTCTTATTTTTAACTTTGCAAAGATAGTAAAGACTAAATAACTAAATCTTTTCTTTTTTAAAAAAACAAACAGATTATGTACTGTGCTGTAGTTTAAAAGCAGAAGATCACACCTTTTTCTTTTCACACACTGAGGAGGAGTACCTGTGGTATGTAGTAGTAGTACATGACTTTGGTAGTACTCCATCATTACTGCTTTATTACATTCTTACCCTGCATACAGGTACTACTCGAAAAATTAAAATATCCTGAAAAAGTGCTGCATTTCTGTAACTTAACTTCAAAGGTTAAATACACACATATAGACAAATATGCAAATCAATATATTTCAGCTTTAATTTGTTTAGATTTTGCTGATTAGGATTTGCAGCTTCAGAAAACCTCAAATTAAATACTCAAAAAATTAGAATATTGCTTCAAATAAATAAAAATGGATTTTAAATACAAGAATGTCAGGCCTCTGAAAGTAAAATCTTTCATCTGTTCATAAAATGTGTTTTTTTTTTTACCTTTTTATATCGAATTGCCTGAATAAAACAGCTTTTCCAGCATATTCTAATTTTCTGATTAGTACCTGTAAGTGTGTGTTCTTTCTCCTCTAGGCCACGTTGACCCTGCAGGTTTCCTACCTTCCTCCCCCGGGATCGGCTCCTATCTTCCACCCTCCTTCCCAGCCAGACCCCCTGCCGCATGGCAACCCCAACGTGGAGCTGGACACCGTTACAAGTAACATAATCTGTTGACAAGTTAATCACTAAATGTTCATCGCTTGCTCTGTTGCTTCCAGACAGATTTCCTCTTTAACATATTGCATGTTTTCCTCCCGGGTTGACCTTCTGTCCATCTGCTCGTCTGAGCAGTGATTTCTCTGGACACTTTGGGTGAGGAGGACACAGAGAGTATGATTATGGTGGAGGCTCCAGAGGACCAGGGAGCCGACGATGGTCGCTCTATGGTGATTGTCGGCCCTCAGGGGCCCCCTGGACAGGAGTCTCCTACCGCCCAGACCCCTAAGCGCTCTCCACCGTCCTACAATACCCATGGAGGGCTGAGGAAGAGGAGGAGAGGAGCCAGTAGCCAGCCCAAGCAGCTGCCCAACAAACCTCAGGACATACAGGTAGGTGCAGAACCGAGGGGCTCATCACGGCGTTCATCATTACCAATTTTACTCTTAAGAAGGAGATTTTCAAGTTTTAAAGTTTAAAGGAAAACGAATGAAAGAAAAGAAAAAACCTAATTTTGAGTTTGACTGATGAGCAACACAACAAACTAAACATATAATAGATAAAGCATTATCCCAGTGGAAAGTTAAATGACATATTCTCAAGCAGGATTAGTCAGTCAGAACATTTTGATGGATACCGTATGAGTGAGCACGCTCAAATACCTTTCGAATACACAACAAATTAGATATTAACTTCTAAGATATTGAGTTTTTCAAAAAGTTTTGAAGGTCATTGTCAAACATCCCAAAACTTGTTGTAGTCTTTCAACAAATAAGTTGGAATGATATATAAAATTTCAAGCACTGACCTCAGCAATAACTTGGTGTCAGGAGTTAAAATATTAAAACAAAGAGTTATTCTAAAATAAGTACCAGAAATTCACAGAAAAGATATTTAAGAATATTTCGACTTCATGGAGTTTTCCATGAATGCAGACCAGCGGCATTAGCAGGTTAAAGAAGAAATAAGCCAGCTGTTTAAACTGAATGAATGAAAGAGTTTATTTGAACATAACAAGAAACATAAAAGCCAAAAGTAGAAATAAAAAAGTTCAAAAGTTCAATCCCACCCCAAATTGAAGAAGATAAATGGTAAATAGTTAATGAACTGTACTTGTGTAGAGCTTTTCTAGTCATGTGACTCTACATGTCTCATTCAGCCATTCATACCCGTTCATACAGCACCTATATTGTATCATACTTGGTGCGAGTGACTAACATTGACACACAATCATACCCCTGATAGGCACATCGGGAGACAAGGAAGGGTTCAGTGTCTTGCCCAAGGACACTTTGACATGTAGCGGTGTGGACCGGCGACCTCCTGTTAGTAGGCCACAGCTCTATCCACTGAGCCACAGCTGCCCTAAAAGTCCAGGAGTAAAAACAGCAGCATCAGCAAAGTCCACATATTCACATTTCTCCTGTATTTAACTAAATAAATCTCTTTAAGATTAAAAATATCTTTTCTAAGAGAAACTTGGCCAAAAAGGCAGCACAGAAATATATCAAAAGATAAAACAACGAAAACAACCCTTAAAGACTAATTTACATAAGGTAACATGAAACAGGTAAATATATATAAAGATATAAAGCAACCCTGAACACCTGAATTCTCGCTTAAAATGAATATTCCAAATTGAAAACATGAATTTTTCAATCATTTAACACTTTTCAAAACACAAGCATATTATGATTTTCAAGGTAAACGTCGATCTGTAGCTATTCTAAGCCTTTTCATTAGCTGTGCTTCCATTACATTTTTTCGCAAAATCAAAGAAATATTCTTGAAATTTCAAAAAAGTTCAATTGCGATATGTTGGTGTTTCCATTGCATGGTGTGTAGCGCGGCCCTGCGACAGACTGGCGACCTGTCCAGGGTGTACCCCCCCTCTCGCCCGTTGATAGCTGGGATAGGCTCCAGCACACCTGCGACCCACTTGGATTAAGCGGTTCAGAAAATGGATGGATATATATATATTATGTTTTATGTGTGGGTGTATGTGTTTTAACAAGTATAGTCAGCATGAATGGATGAAGAATGTTACCTAATTTTAATGGTAGCCTTTAATTTATGTCTCTAATGACATTATAACATATTAACATATTAACATTTTCTTTTCCTTTTTAATTCTGAAAACAATATTTCTACAAAACGTTTCCTCTTTTCACAGACAAATCACCCTGTGGAGAGTGCAGTTACCTACCAGGGAAGGATGATGTTGATTTACAAAAATATGAACTCAGCAAGTAGAATCCCACAAGAAGGCCACTGCACCCCCGGCCTGCAGGGTCTTTCCAAGCCAAAAGCAAATCCCAGTCAGTGATGGAGACCAGCTCCAGTACTTTGTGTTCAACTCTGTCCAACAAGCACACAGTGACAGCTGATTTTATTTTAGACCCTCCGCCCTCCTCGCGAATGATGGTCCTGGCATTTTTTTTTTAGAAAGAGAGGCCTCCAATGTCAAGTCCCCAGAAAATCCATACAGAAATACTTGCTGTGACTCCTCTGTGGGTGCTTGTATATGAATAAATCAGGTCACACTGGTTTCATCATCACACCTTCTATCATGGAGAGCCACATACTCCGGCAGCTGCTACCGCCTGTCATACTACGCCAACTATGTGCATAGAAATCCTCAATAAATACACTGAGAATGTTTCATTATTCACTGCGCCCGCTTGGCCCAAAGCAGCATAAACTGCGAGTCAAACAGGTGCAAAATTCAGGAGACAGTAAATGATGAAACATGTCAGCCTGTGCTTTGCAGTAAGTCGCAATAGGGCTCAATGATGTAATGCTGTGTTGAGGAGATCAGGGTTAAGGAGGCTGTAAATACAAGAGACACCTCTAAGTGTGGAAGAGCTGGCCAGCTCGTCTTGTTTAGCTAAGCTGCAGACGGTGGCGCCGGCCTGACTCTGGTATCTCATGGAAGCTGGATCAGTGTTTGGAGGCTAGACATGCGTGTCGAGCAGTAGCACATCCCAGTTCCTCCATGACATGTGTAATTCATACCTGCATTTCTAAAGAACACCTGTTTGTTTCTGGATTTTTTTTGATAAAACATTTGTCTTTATGTTTTAGTTCCATAATAATACTAACTTCATTTTCTCCAGCCTTTGTTATCTCAACTTTTTTGGCTTACATTATCAGAGCCTCTGCAAATGGAAATAATTGCTTTTTTGTCTATTGTTTGTGCAAGATGATAAAAACCTAAACAAAAAAACATGATCAAAATGAACATTATACTTAGCTGTATTACGCACTAGTTTTTTTTTTTTTACCTCAAACATTTTCCTGCTCAATCCTTGAGAGAGCAAAGGTGGACTTTGAGGGAATCTAAAAATGTGGTTTATTCAGTTTGAAGCAAGACTTACATCATGCAGTGAGGGTGAAAGGAGTGGAAGTATATCAAGCTCTCTCTTACACATTACACATGGATATATTGTCGGGGCTGGCAATAAAAGGGAATTTCCACATGATCGTACATGTTTGCAGATTGATTGGAAACAAAATGTTATTAGAGTGTGCAGTCATTTGCAAATAATACTTTATTTACTTTAATCTATATGCATCCAAAGAAAGAGTTTTTCTTTGAATCAATTTTCCTTTGAACGGGGGCACAGCTTGGCTTTTGGGTAGCAAAACACCACTGCTTTGTACTTGTGAAGAACATAGAAGGGATGCTGCAAAGGAGGATGGAAAATATGTAAACAAACCCAGCCCCAGAAGACCAACAGCATAGCAACAGTATGTTAGTTGTGTATCATTTATATCAGTCAGCATAGTTTATATATATACAGACATGTGATATATTACATATGACTGTCAGGTTAAGATTGTTACTGTTGTGGTGACAGTTATAGTGTCATCACTGCATTGAATGATGATGTGTGTCATTTAAAATCTCTGATTGGCTGGAAATTCACAACAATGGATACACTTCGCCATTCAGAAGGCTGCAAATTGTTAACTTTAGATATGCCTTGATTATAATCATGATTAATCATGAGCCCAATTTTCTGGTTGCCCCATTCCCACAAGCATGGTGCCGTACACAATGTGTGATGTGAATGGTGGAAGCGGTGGCACTACCCATGACAATTAAGTAAAAAAAGGTAATTTGACCCCACATTATTGTGTTATGTCTAAACAGAGAACTAAGAAAATAAGTAATTTTTAATCATATTTTCAGGAATTTTGTAACTAGCAGTCTATCACAAACCACAACTTATGAAGCATTGAAAAACAAACGGATAACTGATGACAGCACGGTTTGAGTAGTGGAGACAGATAGCAGACAGACAGTCAGAGTTGGCAGTGCCTACTGCTCACAGACTCTGAGTCTGTCACCCTGAAACTTTACCTTTAGAGTTGTACATAAAAATACTCCTAGATGAAAGATAATGTAACCTAAAATAGCTAAAATTTATGTTGGTTATGATTACTCCTTCCAGTATAAATTTACAACCCCATCACACAGACATACTGCTTATTTACCAACAGGGGAATGTTAATAACTATAATAAGATAATAGTAGAAATTGCATGTTATATACTGTTAGTAATTTGCTGTTTATGTTGTCATATAAGCTGTCTACAGTATGTTGTGTATTCCACAGTAGACAGCAGCCAGTGTTCTTGCTAAGAGAATCCGCTAGTTTCCATTTTGGCAATCTAAAGATAAGCTACTTTAAGTGGAGTCAACAGAAAAGTATGTTTTTCAAAATATAAAACAACTCAAAAACTCCTTAGCAGTTTTAGAGAGTCAGAAAATCAACTGGACCAGGTCCATGATGTACCAAATATTTTCAGCTAGTGAAAGATGAATGAATACCTTTTATTTCAGTTACAATGTCAAAAACATAATTGCAACCTAACAATGATCATTATTAGTTCTTTTCTGTAACTGAAAAAGGAATAGGCTGAAGCAATAGCTTGTATTTGCCTATCCTACACAATGTATAGAGTAATTTTGCTGTACAAAGTAACTTTCAATATAAACGATGCAAAAACAAACAAAACATTCCAACAAAAAAGCTACAGAAACAACAGAATAGATCAACTTAATTCATACCAATCATTTCCCACTATCCTCCTTGATTATTTCCATCTTTAAAGTTTTTTTAAAACTCGACAAAGATCTACACAGTTTCAAATCATCTCTAAGTGCATTCCCTAATTTTACTTCCAGAAATGAAACACATCTGTGCTTAACATTAATTCTCATAATATCTTTTTTATACTCTTTCAAAAACACCCACCCTTCTTAAATTGCAATTATTTCCTCTTAACTTAAACTGTTGAATACTAGTAGGAAGACTTTTATTGTTTGCTCTAAATAGAATTTGTAGTGTTTTCCATTATACAATGTCTTGGAATTTTAAAATGCCAGACTCTTCAATTAGTTTATTTGTTTTTCAAGATAGGAAGCTTTGTTTATTATTCTAATTGCTTTTTTTTAGGAGTTTGATTATCGGTTCTATATGTGTTCTGTATGCATTTCCCCATACCTTAACACAGTATGATATATATGGCTGTATTAGTGAATAATGTAATATATGCAGACATTTCTTGTTTAAGTAATCACTTTTTCTGTGAAGGATAACAATGGTTTTAGACAATTTCTGTTTAACACATTTAATATGTGAGGTCCAATTAAGTCTATGATCCAAAATTACTCCAAAAAATTTTGTTTCATACAGTCTTTCAATTTAAATTCCATGAATAGCTAATTGAATATCAGAATTTTCATTTACACCGCCAAACACCATATATTTAGTTTTATTTTCATTTAAGGATATCTTGTTAATATCAAACCATTCTTTCAAATTGTACAATTCTCCTTCTACTGTTTCCAGAAATTCTTTAAGATCGGTTCCTGAACAAAATATATTTGTGTCATCCGCAAATGAAATAAATTTCACCTTTTTAAGCACTTTACCAATATCATTCAGATAAAGTATGAATAACTTAGGTCCCAAAACTGAGCCTTGTGGAACACCACAATCTACTTTTCTAAAATGTGACAGT
>JAVQJG010031402.1:0-23497 GCA_036024015.1 Craterocephalus amniculus
CCCCCCGGATGAGTTGGCTGATGTGGCTGTGGAGAGGGAAGTCTGGGCTTCCCTGCTTAGGCTGCTGCCCCCGCGACCCGACCCCGGATAAGCGGAAGAGGACGGTACGGTACGGTACGATTTCTCTGTAAAAGAAATTTATTTATATGTACGATAAAAACTCTGATGGGTTTTTATTTGGAGATACTTGTTGTTATCTACAGAAATAATGTAACTGTATATGTGTCTTTGATCTTATTTCTCTATAAATTCCAACACACATCATCACTGAAAATGATAAATATGCAAATAGTTTAAGAAACCAAAAATTTATTATGTTCAAATGCCGAATGTTCACAAAGCTTCTCAGTTTGTTCGATTAAACTGGCAGAAATTCATTCAGAAATTCAGTGCCACAGGGCATGACGAAGGGGTTGCTGATGCATATGTTTACTTCTGCATCAGTGTTTACGAACCTCTCGACTAATTGATTGGTGCCCCTCCAGGGAGAATTGTCATTACAGTGAAACGTGGTTGATTTGTAGCTGTTGTAAAACACTAAATCTAATCTCAAGCCATTGAAGTCTTTCTGTTCTTCTACTGGATATATATTGATAGTTTGTGGATATAACATCCCTAAACCATATTTAGACCAGAAGGCAGTTACATTTTTCTCTACTTTTGTGTTTTTGTTCTCCTGTACTTAAAGGAAATACTACATTATAATGTAAGCTCAGTGCTATACTAAATGTATAGCTGTATTTCAATGATCCTATGATGAGCATATGTTAATACAACCATAGGTGAAATACTTTGGAAGAACTAAGAAAGAGAAAGTGCAATGCATTGATTATATTATACAGCAAACGTCTACTTGAGTGAAAGCTGATGTGTGTGGGTAGCAATATGCAGATCACAGTGACTACATGTGCGGTGAAAATAACACACTTGGACAATGTAAAAGATTGCACTTCTAAGATAATCAGTAGGTCAGGCTCATTGACTGTTCCAAACCCTGATTATGTGATGAAAGATTTGTTAACAACACCCGCTTATGCACACAAGCCGGCACGGCAAGTGGAGCTGCAACACCTGCAGAGACCCTGAAAGCTACTTTGAGAGAAATCTTGTGAGTGAGGCATTAACTCAGCACAAATGATATGAAAAACTCAATTAACATTTAACCAAGTGATGAAATACTGCAATACAAACAAGTGCGCCTCTGGGCATGGTGAAAATAAGCCCTTATTAGACAGATGGAAATTATAAAAATACGAAAATAAGAAGACTTCACACTGTGCAAAGCTGTGTGGGGTAGAAAAGTGAAAGATTTCATTTTACTTACCAAAGATAAACACAAATATGAGCATAGACAGAATTCACGGGTCAGAAAGTTTTACGATTTTTCTATATATCTGTGAAGTTCAGTGTTACATTTGTTGGACACTAAAATATGCAACCAGCTTCACTCCAACCAGCTTAACCCAATGCTAGTCTTGTCTTCTTTTTAAAGTGTTATTTATTGGAGTGTTTGTATTACACGGCTCTATTGACCTGTGCACCTTATTAATCTCATCTCTGCGCTACTGAATTAAACACTATAGGAGCTAAGATTGTGATCGCAACAGAGACGTGATTCTCTCAACCTTTCTTCCTCACCTATGTGCCTCATTAATAAAATCATATATCATTGTAATGGCTGCATATACTGCTGCTGTCATTTTGGGATTACACTATTTCCTTAAACCTTCAGTCTGGCACTTTCCTGACCCAACTTTTGAATAAAGAATCGGTTTTAGATTAGTTCTTCATAAAGAAAAATCTTTTACCACATCTGTCTGACTGTGCCTGTCAGGGGTTTATCTGTCTTCTGCACAGCCTGTCAGTCTGTTGATATATGTTGATGTTTCAATTTACGACTTTACTCAAGTATTTTGTGAAACATAATAAAAGAAACTGTAAATTTACTATATCTTTATGGCCTCTCAAAAAATGATGCTCTTGTGTTTTCGTGGTTGTAAGAATGGAATACAAAAACCTTAAAACAACATCCGTGACGTGATTTATGAGGTACTGTCAACCAGAGGTGTGACAAAGTCATTTTTTTGCAAGTCACAAGTACAGGTAAGTTTCAAGTACCTCATCTCAAGTCGAGTCAAGTCCCAAAGTCAAAAGGAGCAAGTCTCCAGTCGAGTCACAAGTCAAGATTTAAGAGTCCAAAGTCAAGTAAAGTCAAGTCTTTAACACTGAATTTGAAGTTACAGCCAAGTCACCATGGGCTCTTGACCAATGCAATGTATTTTATTTAGAAATTTTACATATTAAGCAGAAACAAATAATTTTTACTTAAATTTGTGCTTGTTTTTTTATCACTTGTAAATTCAAGAGTGGTCTTTACAGTACACAGTCCTGTAAGACATTCACACTGATAACATCATCTCCATTTTTGTTCAGCCATGTATTTAACTAAAGCTATATAGGAACAGTGAATTTACCTTTTTATCTTCTGTCCAATTATCCGTTCTTAGCCTAATACATTTACAATCTATTAAACAATACAAGAAAAATCATTCTAAACTAACAGTTGGAGATTTCTCATTTGTTTGTAGAGGGGATTCTGTACTGCCACGCAAGCTCAATATTGATCTTTATCATATCTGTATCTGGTTTTCAGGTTAAAAAACATCACTGATCCCATAAACAGCAGTTGGGGGGAAACTTTCAGTGGAGTGAATATTGAATGATAACGTGGGATTATCTTATATTTCTGCTGTAGCTTTAAGAGGGTGCACACTTATTTGTTTAAACGTATGTAACACCTGTATGTATACTGACTGAAACAGCGTCTGTTTTACAGAGAAAAACATTTATTTTGCGGTAGGCTGGATGGATTGTTGTGAACACAGTGCTAAAGCCCCCTAACTATGCTAGCAAACTTTGATAACATGACTGACTTATTGCTCTTTGTGTGGCTTCAAATGCCAAACGAAGTTGGACTTCATTGATTCACCGTCGGTAATTTCTGTGCTGGAAGTTTTACGCACTGCAGGGTGCTTTTTATTGACAACTTGGTAATTCTTACATGCAGCCGAAATGATGTTTTGTATCATTTTGTTCACCGCTGGCGGTCTGCATCTTCGTGACGCGTTTTCCCTTTCGCTGTCTTTTAATTAGGAGAGTAATTAATTAGGTGAGAGTGCATAGGCTAAATGGAGCGGTATTAAAACAATGGATACATTAGTGAAAAAAAGGGAGCGGCGGAGGGAGGCTCAAAGTACCAATACTTTCGAGTCAACAGGCCAAAGTCAAAGTAAGTCTCAAGTCATTTAATTCAAAGTCAAAGTCGAGTTGCAAGCCTTTCATAAATTTGTCAAGTCGAGTCTGAAGTCATTAAAATTATTACTTGAGTCTAACTCAAGTTCAAGTCATGTGACTCGAGTCCACACCCCTGCTGTCAACATCCCTTTGATTTTGTAATAGGCAGTTGCTGCCATAGTAATACTCAATCAACCCATTCTTTCTGCATACTCATCACATACTGACTTTTGGTCACTGGCACACTGCTTTGGTTTTAGATTAAGCATGGGCATGCAGTGTTTCCTAAGATAGTAATGTCACAGGTGCAAGGCATGCTGTCATGGAAAATGTTGGCAATGTTTCAATACTATAGGCCTACACCACCCGTCAAAGGTTTGGACACATTTTCCCATGAAATTGAATGGGAATGTGTGTCTTTTGACTGGTAATGTAACTAACAATATTATATAGTGTGTGCCCTATAACCATTAACTTTATTCATGTTAACCAAGTAATTATACTGTGTAGAAAAGCTGAATAGAAGTAGAGTAAAGAAAGTCAAAATAAAGATAGGATAAGTAGTACAGACGTACCCCACATATTGATAATTGATGAGAAAGTCTCTTGACTATATCAGTATGTGAGAAATTGGTGATGCGTTGTTTCAGTAGCATAAACTGGTGTTTGTCATTTATTTATTTTTGCAACAAATGTTATAAAGAAAACACCAATTGAAGCTGGATTCTTGCTAAATTTATTTATTAGAATTAAGCAACATTTCTTTCGTAATATCTTAACTATTTTCTCTCAGAGTGAGACACATTCTGCTCAGATTTGCTGAGATGTAACAACATTTCACCAATTAAATGAAGAAAAATTAATGGTTTCTAGCTTAAGCAGCATGGCTTAATCGAGAACTCTTTAATAGCATAATGCATTTTTGCTTTTGTGAGGACTGAATGAATGACTGTA
Source organism: Craterocephalus amniculus (assembly GCA_036024015.1). Taxonomy (NCBI): domain Eukaryota; kingdom Metazoa; phylum Chordata; class Actinopteri; order Atheriniformes; family Atherinidae; genus Craterocephalus; species Craterocephalus amniculus. The sequence continues at coordinate 4,249 of JAVQJG010031402.1, forward strand.
TAATTCAGTCTCCTTGACAACTAGGTCACCCTGTCGACCATTAGTACAAAGTGAATTCATTGTAATTTGTCACTACATTACATTGTGCATATTAGCCAGTGCCATCAATATGCTTCCTGCTTTTTAGTATTCCATCAACATTATCTGCTTGTAATTTTACAGTGTGAACCTTTGCTTTTTGTTGCCGGAGGGAAAGGACTTGCCCCCACATCTACAAACACCAGACAGAGAATATAAAATTAATATTTCATTGTGCTCCAATGCCTGTCAGACAAATTTATGTGGACATCCCGTCAATAAAGGGTTGAAAGATTGATGGAATATTATTTCCCTGGGTGGAGCATGAGGCACATGGTGGGAGTGTTGATACTATTTTTGGAAGATCCCTGGTTATTTCTCTTAATCTATGGCGGGAGCCACTGATGCATTGTTGCATGCATCACTCTGGTCCATGAAAAATATAAAGTTTGAAGAGCAAAATGTCACAGAAACAACACAGTGTGTAGCATAAGAGTGTCCAATATCTCGTCTTCATAGCCTCAATTCTCATATTCATAGTTTTTTTCTTTTCTTGTTTGTTTGCTTTTGTAAGTTAAGCTGAGTGAAGCACTAATGAGAAGGGAAGCAGTGGTAGATGCTGGCTAGCTAAGCTAGTAGCTGCACAAAATAGTGACAGGAGAGGGGCATTTCTGTCTTTTATAGGCTTTACACAATCAGAATTTTAGGGGCCGATCACCGATCAGAGAGTTTAAAAAAACAATCACCGATCCGATCACTGGCCCAAATGTGGGAATCAAATGTGCCCATTTTTATACAGTTTAAGGAGTGTCTTAAAAACTTAACCTCTTGTCCATAGGCTACTTTAATGCAATTATATTTTTCAAGAATACTGCAAAATAGGGCAGCCATCTGTCTCAGTACATTCATATAACTCATTCATTTTTAATTCTTTTTCTGTACCGCTTGTCTACTAACGATGAAATTATTTTTTCAGAGTAGTAAGATGTCTAGTTTCTTTGTTAAAAAAAATAAATATATATATATATATATATTTTAATCCGTGTGAAAGACTGCTTTACTTTTTTGCTGCATTTATGTTTTGAGCTATTTTTAGACTTACATCATGGAATATGTGCGGTAAAGTCCATCTTTAACCAGCGTTGTCTTTTCAAACATGCTGCTTCTTCTACAATATTTTTTCTCCTCAAGAAACTTATGAGCAGTGGCTCTTGGATATTTTTTTTACCACTAGGGAGTGTTTTTGTGGTAGATTTGGCTGAATTCTACTGTTTTTAAAGACTTTTACATTCTTGTCAGTGTCACATCAGCATGGCCTACAAATACCAAAAGCTTTATCTATTGCTATAAAGAACCGAAGCTTACCAGCTACATGATGCCTCCCCTCTCTACAGACAACCGTCAGAAACTTCCCCTGAGGTGAACGCAGAGGTGAATGGACTATCTGGATAAGATACAACTTTACCATTGACAAAAGACAGCAGTCAAGATCTTGCCAACAAGCAGCTAATTTCCACAAACATAACTGGGAGGAAACAACAAGCTGCCACTGAAAGTCCTCCCCTGGAATGGCCTCTGTCAAGCCAAAGAGTAAATCATCTCACTGGGAAAAGGGTGGACGACTAACAGGCAGAGTACCAACACCAAAGATAAGCAACAAAACAAGCTGGCCTGCATTACCTTCCAGGCAAAACCCATCAACCCCTCTCCACTGCAATACACAGTCATGGCCAGCTGTCAATGGTAAATCTACAAAAGGAAAATCTAACAACAACCCCCCATCTCAACCAGACACTGATCAACAGAGCAGGTTTGCTGTACTGCTGCAGGATTCTGGATCCACACCTGAAAATGAAATGTTTATACTGTACAAGCTCTCTATCCATCAGCCCCCCATTCCAGGCCGTCAGTTCACAAGCTTGTGGATCATTTCAGTGATAAAGTTAGAAGCATTTCCCTTCCATTCGCGTTCGCGCCTGTAATTCAACACACGAACACTGGATGTTTACTCGCCTAATTTGGGAGAATTATTCGCGCAAATGGAGCGTATTATTGGTGCGAATGGAGCATATTTATTCACTTCACTCACTCGTCAAAAATAACTTTCTGGAGTAAGAAGGCTTGCTTGTCCCTTCAGTCAACAAAGAACTTGGCAGAGCGGGGTTATTATGAGAGAGTTGCAGATGCAGCATTGTACTTTACATGTAATTCATTCGCACGAATAATTTTACTCGCGCTTGGTGTGAACGCAGGGTTATTGATGTCATTGCTCTCATCAAGGTGAAAGTGATCACTACCAGAAAGAGAGCTCCATGAAAAAATGCCATGCTGCTGATGTCACAAGGTGAAAGAGCAGGTGCTGCCAGAACTGGACCGTGTCCCACTTGCTTGGTTTTAGCGTGGTTTTACTGTGTTTTTATCCATTTTTACTTGCATGTTTTACTTGTTTTATCCCAAGCTAGTGGAAGTTTTAATGAACTGATTGGCAGCACCTGTGGCAGGACTCCTCCCCTGCCAATTAAGGAAACATTTAAGCCGGTGTGTAGGCAGCAGGAGGGAGGAAGGAACACAGACACAGCAGCTGGGGGTGAGCAGCGTGCGGGAGGGCGGCTGCACTCCTGGCCGACCCTCGGGTGGCCTAGCCAGAGTTAGAGGAGTTAGAATTTTTTTCACTCCCCCCACAGTTGTCATGAAGGTAGACCTGACATTTTAATCCTAAAAAAGTTTTTTGAACCCGGTTGTAAACATGTTGGACTTTTTAACATGGGGGCACATTGGGAATTGCTCCGGTTTGCAGCAGCACCTAGTGGATGAGCAGGGAACTACAGTTTTTTGCACTTCCGCATATGCACCACTTTTCCTAGCGGGAGGTTGCCGCTTGTATTTAATCTGGAAATTCTTCATAAATAGGGTTGTGTCCTTTTTATAGACAGGTTCCAGATATCGGGCAAAAGGAGGCAGAGGGTAGGACTAATTTTTAGCCAGCTAACAGCGTGCCCTTAGCGTTAGCCTGCCTACCTCCGTTAGCTGGTTAGCTATGGATTAATCTTGTTAGCTTGTAGCTACAAGCAGCTCAGGGTTTGACGATTGTCAATCATCCCTCCCCACACTAAAAACCCCCTCTCAGCACCTCCTTGGCGCCCATTTTTGTATTTTACAGGACTCACAAGACTGATGATACTGCCAAGATGGTGACATTGGGAACCTCCCAGGGCGCCTCTTTCCTGCTCTTCAGAAACCTCCGGGTCACACAGTCCTAAGTTTTGTCCATTTCTTCTGCAGTAACTGAGTGCTACACACAGGCACACATTTTTCTAAATGCTAATTCAATTGAATCAATCAATAGGTCAATTCTAAACCCTCAGAGGAACCTCAATGTGTCATTTTTTTAGCAGAAAATGAATGAAATTGAGGGGTTATTCACATTTAAAACGATGGAAACTCCAGGCTTGCGCAGCCATAGCCACAACACTCTGCATTAGTTCTCTGGCACCTCCATATGACAGCATCTTAAATTAGCACATGCTGGTCCAGTATGGATTTTTCTGCAGACATAATGGTAATAAAGCCAACTGGACATGTGCACACTTAGTTCCCATGGGAGGCACAACAGAATAAAGCAAGACATTTACTTAACACTGATTGATTAACCAATCATTAAATGCAATGTTATGTAGGGGCATGACTCAGGTTTTCCACCGCTTTCATGGATTAGATGTGCATAACTGCACACTGTGCTATTTAATCATTTTTATTACCAGAAATTCTTTCTCTTACTATAGTGCTTAAAAATGCTCATCATGACAAAATTGGAAAAAATGGAGGACACAGAAGAAAAAAGGGATGAATCTTGACTATAAATAAAACACACTCGCTACAGGCGGACATTGCTATTAAATCTTCATCCCCCTCCCACCCCTGAAGAACAGATTTGATCTCATGTGGTAAGATAGACACATCTGTGTACCTGAATGCTGCTTCTTAGTAGAGCGTGACCAATCAGATCCAGAGGGTTCCGGAGATTTCATATTGTGTTAAGTCTTGGGAAATTTTAAGAACAACCACTGAGGTCGAGCAACAACAACATCAACATTAGTGTAATTATCACAAAAATTAAGCAGTTAAAGCCTCAAAAAAAGGTTTTTGGTTCTTTAAAAAAAATTAAAAAATTATCAGCAGCAGTTTGTTTTATCTTTGGGCATCAGGTGACATAACGTGAATAATAAAAGTTTTATTAACCTTAATTAGACTGTGCTCTTGTTTTCAGTAACTGTAAAAAGCATTCATCTGTTAAAAAGTGCATTTTTAACTAATTATTTATGCATAAAAGAGAATGAACAGAAGTTAACAGAACAATAGTTAATGTTTGTGAGTGTGTGTGAGACTAGAATGCGAAGTGTTTTTTTTAAATGACTACATTATATATTTTGGTCTACTTTACCTTCTTTTTTAAAGAAAATAATCCCCATAAACTGTTTTAATGTAAAGCACTTGTTGACTGCGTTTACATGCAGAAAACAACCCTTTCATAACTGGAATATGAGCAATAACCTGGTTGCACACGCCCATGTAAACACTGGCTGAAACCCGCTTATGCCCGTATTTCGGTTTTTAAAAACCCGAATATTACCAATGGGGTAATCCTTTTCCAACCCTAATATTCCGTTTTAAATGGTAAACAAACATTTCCCATTACAATTACGTTCCAGAAAACGTTCTGGGAAATTCTGTTCTCCACCGCTGGCACTCAGAAAATGTTTCGCCATTTATTAAGCCAGATTGCGCAGCTTCATCAAGTGTCTGGGAGGCTCTGGTGGAAATGGGAAGAGTGGATGAGAATGACAAAACTTTTGATCCGTTTCCCATTTCCACAACAGCAAAGTTCAAGCATAAGCAATTGCTTTCGGTACTGGATGTTTTTCTTTCAGGCTCTGTTATAGTTGTTGCCATGGATACTGGAAGAAGCTATAAAGGAAGCACATTTATGTCATGATGTTCTCCGTGCAGCATGGTTTGGGTAGGGATGTTCTAATTGATTACAATTATCATGTATACAGGAGTAACTGTCTGCTCACGCGTGTAAATAGGGAATTCTAAAAGTTTCAGAAACTGGAATATTGACCTTAACCTGAATATTGATGGTCACTGTTTATATGTTTTTACAAATAAAATTAGATTTGAACAGAGAAGCCCTGTAAAGACTTATTATTGGCCTTTAAGGTTTACTACTTAAATCACATTCTATGTCTTTTCAAAGTAATTATTAATTAAAATAACAGTGTCTTAATTAAATGTGTTTATGTCACTATTATTTCTAATACAGCCAAGCGCATGTAAGCATCTTTTAGGGAGACATTTTTTACATTTATATAAAGAGGGGGAAAATATCTTTTTGAAGCAGCTTTTGTGAAAAATTGTTTTTTTCCTCTAAAAACCCTGACATTTACTCAGCTTGTGTATAGATATCAAAATATTAATTGATTGAAATTGTCATTCTTATACCTTCATATGGTACAGAGATAAGTGCACAGGAATGTATTTCATCCCTCAACAGAATGCACTTGAAAGCGCAAAACTGAACAAAAAGCACAAAAAATAAAACTAGTAGAAATGTTGATTCTTTCAACATTTGTAGCTCACAATGGGAAACGTGAAGATAAAGGTCATGACATACCTATATCGGATAACGTGGAAGTGTGCAGTGACTTATCGCCCCATTCCAAAATGGTACATACTGTATTGTGGTTCATATGTTACACTTAAAAGGCCAAAACAAATAAAATGCAGTGGCTAATTTTTTTTCTTTGGGCGAATTTTATTTTTAGTTTTATAGCGTTGCCTTTTATATTCAATCCAGAAAGTAAGTAACATTTTAGTGAACATATGAAAGATCCTCATCTCTGAATGATTTGCTGATTTGCAGTGGAGTAAAGTGGTCACTTTATTCAGGAGTTGGTCTGATTTAAACCACTGCTGCAGAAAAGAGTGACATGAGTGCTGCATGAGAAGCAAATGGAGTCCTTTCCAGCCACTGTGACAGATAAGAGAACCTTTATAACAATGGAAAATGTACTTGTTGAAAATGCAGCTCTAATCTAAAATCTAATTTAAAGCAACAATTCCTGCTAATGCAAGACTGTGTTGCACTTCATGCTGTGGAACTTTCCTCTTAATGAAAAACAAGATACATAGCTGTAATTTTAGGCAAGCTGGAGACTGGTCTTGTTATTGTGTGTAGTAACTAATGCTTAAACACAATTTGCATCTTATAAAAATGCACTTGGGAACAATAAATATCTATTAAAGAACATGGCCTCTACACTTCCATTACACTCAGAGCTCAACTCCTCCCCAGAGAGACGGTGTTTGCCTAGGTTAGACTCAAATTTACACCCTAAATGTCAACTAGAACAGGCTTGAAAAGGCCCAAAACATCAAATGTTTTTACATAATATCAGAAAACATCTCTTTTCCCCGCTTTTCATGTCTTAAGGTCAGCTTCCGATGGCAAACTTATAAAATCCTATAAAAAGTGAGGATTGCTCTTCCCCTCAGGACAAAGTGGGGTCTGGCAGGCCTAGCGGAGTCAGCTGTCGCCGTCCTTGGCTGTGCGACAAGTTGATATTTCATTTGAATGCACGGTGCTCTGAGCACTGATGCAAAGGCTATTACCCAGAGTGCTCAAGTGGGTTGGCCAACATAGCTCAGGCTGCACTCGTGGGGCACTTCAAAGAAATGAAAAATGTGCAAGAAAACAAAATATAACTCTTATTTTTTATTAGCTGGTCTACTATACCACACCCTATACACATTATAAGGATAGAGGTGCAGTCATGGCTTTTAAAGGTTATTGACTGGCAGAAAAGTATAATCAACTTTTCATTCCGTAGATTGATGGTGTCCCTGAATCTGTTTCTCTTTTTCACCCTACAGACATTAAGTGCTATATTTTTGATTACGTATACGGCCATCTCCCTCGTTTTCTTTTCAAGCACCTCTCCATTAAATGCATAGATGATGCATTCCGATGACTCAAAGGCTGAAAAATTACTGACAAGATGAAGAAAGACATATCACAGGAAGCTGGGGCCGGCAGATAAATCAGTATAATGCATTTTATTATGTAATTCTACATAATTTAGAGCTTCAGATACAAACATTTCCTTCCCTTTGTAACCCTCCTCCTTTTCTGACATGGATGTCAAAGGTTTTCAAGGGTCTGATGCCTGAGCTTACATCACATATCATGTATTGCATTAATGAGTGAGTTTAAGGCATATAAACTTAAAAATAACTTTCAAAGCTCAGAAGTATGTGACATATCGCCATTCACAGGCTCATTCATGCAGCATTAATTAGACTCTGCCACTGCAATATGAAATGAAGAACCTTTCTTTTACACACTTAAAACCTAATATTCTGCATCCACTGAAATGAAAATTGCAGTCAGTTGTAATTTCAGTTCACAGCCAAAAGTACAAAGTAGTATAAAACAGTTGATTTATGATAAAAGCCTTCTTTGACTACAACTGGAGCTGCACATGCACACGGGAGGAGCAGCAACCCCAAACACACACTATACTGTACATCGGGAACAAGATCGGGAAAGTGGAGCACGGCTGGTTAATCACTGAAGTAATGGCAAAGTACTGCTTAAATGGGCCAGCAGCCATTAAAAATTGAAATGAAATGAGAAGTCAATTCTGTTAGCTCAGTTGTTCTGTCTGGAGTAGTGGGGGGATGCTGTAACCATGGTCAACTAAATCTACTCAGGCATAATCGAAAGAGGAGAATGAGGACAGAAGCAGCTCCTGCTGCGGCGTTGCAGCTGCATGCAAAAAAGGTTCAGGCAAACAGCGTGACCTCCTCACCAAACATGTGAAAAATGTATCTAGTCTCACGCATACATAGTTTTATATCATGACTTTGGAGCAGTCATGCAGGTTTGCTTGTCTTTCTGGTCTTGATACTTCCAGGAGTTATTATTACTTGGTGACATTTCCCATAATGGGATCAGTAGGCTAGCAGCACTTCATGTTTTTTGTAACTCTTTTTTTTTCATTTTGAAGTCATCAATGACATTCAATTTCAGGCCCTCAAGCGTTTGTTAATAGCAGTCCTTTGTCCCCGAGGCAACATAATGTTGAAGTGGCAAGAGTTAGTGCAGGAAGTAGTAACTGGGAGTAACTGCTGACAACTCACCACCTGCTTCACAAACACGGGCTCTTTGGTCTGGGCTTGATGAAAAAATGACTGCAATGAAATACGGGCATATTTTTCAAATGGAGTAAATGCACCTTTTCTTTCTTTTCTGTAGATTTTCTCTCTAGACTGTTGGAAGACGTAATGGTGTGAATGTGGGCATCGTCTCAGCAAGTACTGCAGACCAATGAGACCGACAACATACTGTTTGCTGCATAGAATCCACTGGGAGCCCTGTCGCTGTGAATACAATGGAGCAGTTGTCACTAGTTCTACTAAATGTGCAGTCTGATAACTGGTTATTCTTGGTTTTGATTAGCTTAAAAGATGCAATGACCTTATCATAGTACTCACATGTCACTTTGTTAGGTCCACCTTGATAGTGCTGGTTTGGACCCCTTCTTCCTTCAGAGCTGCCTTCATTTTTCATGGCATAGATCAAATAATGTACAGAGAGGCTCCATTTTAACATTATAGCATCACATAGATGATACGAATCCATGATTCTCGTCATCTATGTGAGAGTCGATGATTCTCATCATGATTGAATAATAGACTGAGATGTGGTGGCTGTGGAGGCCGTTGGAGTCCAGTGGACTCACTGATCTGAGCTTTGTGACATGGAGTATCATCCTGCTGGAAGTAGCATCAGAAGATGCTCTACTGTGCTCAGAAAGGGATGGACATAGTCAGCAGCAACACTCAGGTAGGCTGTGCTGCTTAAACCAGGCCATCCTGAGACTATTGGGTCCAACGTATGCCAAAAAATATCACCCACACCACCACTACCTGCAAGAACTGCGGATCCAAAGTAACGAATTTCTGTCACAGTGAGCACAAACCAGCATATATGTTATTAACTGGCTGGTTATTAGATTTAAAATGGAAAAAGAAGGATTAAACAGAGGTTACATGAGTAAATAATTAAAGGTTAAATTTGAATAGAGCACACCTGGCATTTTGTTGAATGTGACCATTGTGTAGAGACGATTGTAGCTCCTAATTCTAAAAAAGCTAATTGGACATGTTAAATGTCAACATTTGTACAGCAGGTTTTGTGCATCTGAGAGTTGCCCACAGTAAAAAAAACTCTCCAATACAAATGACACTTCGGAAAAAAAAACACCGTACTGTAATTTTCAGGAGTTACAAAAATATTTTGCAATGGCTGATTGGGTGTTATGACCGCCCACATGAGCAGATGTCGTTTTGTCCGCAGAAGCTTCCCACAACAGAAAAGATGGATTTATCTTAGTATTGTGTGGAAGTCAACTTGGAAATGTGACTTGTCAGAGGAGTTTCAGTCTGCCCGTTCTGGTTCCGTGCCTTCAGTGTTTCTCTCACCATAAGGGTGGCCTGATAGCAGAGAGACTCTGAACCCTCATGAATATTCAAGAACATTTGTTTGTGCATGTTCGTGCAACGTTCTATTCCCTTTTAGGAATAGATTGTCCCAAAAAATGACACGTGTGCTGTCAGAACACTGAAAATTATCGCCGAGAATCTCAGCCGTAAATGTCAGGACACACTTTTCTACTTCCATTAAAACTTTAATTAACAGTTAGCGGCCATGTTTTGATCTACCTGATGAAGATCCATTCATAATATAAAACTGAAAAATTAAAGACATGACAGAATATACAAGTAAAAATACTCTTTAATGAGTTCACATTTGTGAAGTTAGTCTTTTAGTTGTCTAATTTAGTTTTAAACATGTATTTGAGAAGGAAAATCTTTTTGCATGATATCCCTGAAGTGGGGCTGCACGGTGGTGTAGTGGTTAGCACTCCCAAGTTGGTCAGGATTCCGGCCTTCCTGTGTGGAGTTTGCATGTTCTCCCCGTGTACTCCGGCTTCCTCCCACTGTCCAAAGACATGCATGTGAGGTTAATTGGGCACTTTAAAATTCTCCTTAGGTTTGAGTGTGTGTGAGTGGTTGTCTGTCTCTTCATGTTGGCCCTGTCCAGCACACCCGCGACCCAATTGGATTAAGCGGTTCAGAAAATGGATGGATGGATCCCTGAAGTGTGACGCTATATGAATCATGTATATCTGCACTCCAAAACATCGAGACTGGGCTTGTCAAAACGTGACAGTTGATGTTTTTCATTAGCCTATGATATCCCACATTCATTCACACACACGCTGCACGCAAGCACACACACACACACGCACATACACACATGCATGTTGGTTTCAGAGAGCTGCACTGATCAATATGATGCCAAAGTATCAAGAGAAACTGAGATGTTAAAGCTGGCCACTACTGTATATAGCAAGCATTCAGTAAAAGCTGAGCGGTTGGCGTTATGTATCGTGTGTTTCTGATAATCACAACTCCATATGTTCCAATATTTTCTAATCCAAATTCACATCATACACTAGTTATTTATTTTATTTCTGTCATCTTGATCCGTTTAACTTTCTTTCCATCCATTTATTTAGCAGCTTGAAAATCCGCAATCATCCCGAATTACATCTTCACTATTTCAGCTTGACTTTACATGATTTATTTATCTATTTTGATTTAGATTTTTGGAGACACATAAAAAGATATGAAGAAATAATTGCATTTGGAAGAAATTGAAGATGTTTTTTCCACTCTAAAATATAAAATATATGTCTTAAAATATTCAGCACCACCTCCGCTAACAGCAGTTAATGTATATAAGGCTAAAAACATTCATTAAATGCATCTGTATGTTCCCTCTATTTTTTTATCTCATTGCCATGCTGATGAAATCATATTTGTATCCATGCAACGTATGCATACTGTGCTCATCAATCAGCTTCTTACTGTGAGTGATGCCTTCCAACATTAATATAATGATTTGTTCCCCTGTTAGACCTCTTAATCTTCTTTCAGGTGTTATACTTCCAATTCATGTTTCTTTTTTTCTTCTATCTAAGCCTTTTTACTGATTTGTATCATGTAGGGCTCTGCAAGTGAAAGCTCATGTCATACACCTATGTTTTTCAACTAAAAATATCTGTGTTATTTGTTTAAAACACTGATGACTGGTGCCTGTCATTCAGAATCTATACGTCTACATCTGAATGATTTATATCCAACATTGATAAGGATTAAAGACACCTTTATGTTACAAACTTACCTAATGGTAAGATTTGGGCTTTGTGGATACATTGTTCTAAAATAATGAAATAATAATAATAAAATAATTTAATATATTCCTCTACACAGTCTCCCTGCCAAAACATACAGTTTCATTATAGTTAGGTTTAGAAATGGAATGAATCTGTATATTATCTTTTGTTTTTTACGTTTTCAAAGGTATGTTTGAAAAATGGAACTAGATGTCCTCAAAAATACGGACATGGCAGTTTGGAAGAATCTTGCTCAAGTAAGTTTTTGTCAATGGCAGGATATGCTTATATAATGATTTATTTTATTCTATTACCTCTTTTAACTAATCCTATTTTCAAAGTTAGTGTTCATTTGCACATTAGGGAAATACATTTAAATAAAATTTTCAAACAAAAGAAATATAACTTGCTTTTATTTACTCCTAGTGAAAGGATAATGAGCACATTGTATATATACTGCAGTGATCTGACAGATTCTTCAGCTGTGTTGTAAAAGAGAATGGTACACAAGGTCACTTCTGCCCACAGATTTAAGTAAGACGTCTGTATAATGGATAAAACATCTCTTAAGATGTTTCCCATCAAGATTGCACACAATTCTTTTAAGTCTGTAGCAGGGAGATTCAAGGATCTATTTAAAAGTACCTTTAAGGTGGCACAAGAAAGAGCCAAACAGGGCTTGACAAGATGGTCGTCACTCCCATTATCAATAGAAAAACTCGATTTAGATGATTCCCACATTCATTCCTGAAACATTCTTTATTGAAATAAATTTCTCGAGAGGCCGAGGGAATATGGAGGCCTTGCATTACCAAAACTGATGCATTGCTACTGGACATCTGACCTCTCTGAATATTACTTATGGAACAACACTCTAACTCTAAGTCACTGGCAGCCTTGGCATGGACCCCAATGCAGAAAAGCAAGTGCTATCACTCAAATAGTCCAGTAATTCAAAGTTCTCGCCAAATTTGGTCACAATCTAGTGAACATTTTGGACAAAAGAAAAGCGGTTTTGTCAGATCCTTAGAGTTATTGTATCCTGTATTTGTATCAGAAATGATTTGCTTCACTTCAAGATATTTCACAGGTTTACCTGTCCTGGAGCAATTAGCTCATCTATATCCAAATCTCGTTTCAAGATGTGACAGATTTCACAGCAGCCTCAGAACCATGCTTTGGTCATGCCCGGGGTTTCGCTCCTTCATGGTTATCTATCTTTGATGGCATCTCTAGTGATCTTGTAAGAAAAGAATCAGTCCCAATTTAATTATGGCAATACTTACTACCTCACCTGAGGGGATTACACTTGCAACAAATCTAGCAAGTGTAGTTGCCATTGTCACACTTTCTTGCCAAGAAACTAATTCTTGTTAATTGGAGGAGCTCTAAGGCTTGAAGGGAAATTGAGGTACTCCTCGCAAGCCTGTAAGAAAATGTGTGATAATAGGCAGCCAATGCTGAACTATTTTAACTAGGAACTCTCTATGCCTGCACCCCATCCCATTCAATGTAGTAATGTTTTTTTTTTAAGTGGTTGTACATATAATGTCAAGTTATTGTAATGTTTGTTCTTCAAAATCCATATGATAGAAAATTCAATAAAAATTTCTGAATAATATAGTGAACAGTTATATACACGGTTATATATTAAGTTTACACATACACCATCATTATTTATAGATTAGGAAAACTACAGTTTTCATTCAGTGAACTCAGAAAAAAAAAGATTAAATCATATCCTTTATCCACACACAGCGGCATGAAAAGATCAAACACACACAAAAGAAAATATACTGGTCAAAAAGACGAGACGGAAAAGCTTTTCCACAAATTTTACAGTGAAAACAAAGTATACACATCCTGGTTCATGCTTGCCCTGTTATTTTCTAAACCACCTGTCTTGAGAAACCAAAGGTCTTGTCCATTGTGACTGATCCTTTCTCACCTGCTAAATAGTTAAGTTCTTAACTTTTCTGACAGCACTGATGGGAGATCTCAGCGAACTTCATGTGGAGGAGAAGCAGCTCACTAAAAGACTGCAACAACCACTTTAATACCAAAGTTGTCTGATCAACCAGGATTTCAAGTGACTCTCATCCACCAATCCCTGTGATAACTTGACCAAAACTGCCTCTATCCATGCATGTATTTCACACACCAAACGTATGTGGTTCAAGACTTCTTTTTGGTACACTGTCTTCTATTATGTGCTGCTTCCCTGCAGTGTCTTGAGGATGCTGTGTGAAGTTGCAGGTGAGTTTCACTTTACGCACTGCATCATGAGTAGAAATAAAGACTGTGGCGGATTCAGCAAAGAAACCCAATAAGACATAATTAGCCGTCAGTAGGGAGCAGGTCACAGAAAATCTGTGAAAGACTGCATTCCATATGGCAAATTCAGAGATTTTAATGAAAATCTGTTGTTTATAACATTAAAAGCTCAGAAACTGTCAGGTAACTTTTTACATCATGAGTAAAGGTAGCATTTTCATCATATGGTGGGATTAAGGGAAAGACCAACTCTAACCCAAAGACTGGAACAAATCAAACATTCTTCATATAACCAGACTCAGGTTAGCCAGTAGTTAGCCAACTGTTCACCTTTGCCAAATCATCTCTGAATACTTGAACTGTGAATGTCGACTTAAACTGCAGAAGGAAAACGAGAGCAACATTGGAAAGTAGCATAAATGTAAAATGACTCAATGAATATACGGTAAAAGCCTATAAATCTTTCGACTCAGACTGTATCTTACTGGAGTTAGTTAACATCAGAGATTCATTTTTTTAATACCCTTCCTTAACCCGAACACCCTACCCTAGTTTTACATTCAATATGTACTGAATACAACTGGGATCAACAGACACTGTTGTCCATCACTGCAAGGTTGAGCCTTTGGTCACAGTGAACCAACATCCCCGGTGCAGCCTCAGCAAATCATCTGCTATGAAAATATCGGTAGCAAAATTAAATGTGGTCAGTAGCTTAGTCTGTAAGGGCTGGGATATACTTGCTGTAGGTGTGCCCATAAATGGTCTGCCTGGTCTGTGTACATACAGTACTTGCTGTAAACTACGAAGGCACAACGGGCTAAAAGGGTCTAAGCTGCCGGTCCGTTGTGTTTCCGGCTTTTTTTCACTAACAACGTGTTGAAAATGGAATTTTAAGATGCAGTATATGTGGCCAAAGTTCATGTAAATGCCCTATAAGAATGGGCTGCGCCAGGAGGGGGGAAAAAAAGTCTATACATAATTGTTTCGTAAAGTTTCTTTCCTCCTTAAAAAGCAAAATGAAGCAATAAAACGGCCTTTGAATGCCATATCTGGTATCCTGTCTCCTTTTGTTTATTATGTAGCAAATTAGGTAAACCAAATATGCTCAGTTCCATTAGAATTTATCCTTAGGTTAAGATTAAATCAAATCATAAAGCTCAATGTGACGAGTGCTATAGCCAAGATGGAGATCGCCCATTATCTTGTCGCTATAGTTTCATTGTTGCTTACCACACAAAACTAACATGTGGCCTCAAGGTCAGGTCATCTCTTGCCATGTATTAATACATAATGGCCATGGGTAGCAGGACATTTTCTGCCAATGTCATCATATTAGTTCTGTATAGGAACACCTGAATGTGAATTGTAAGAATGGGGTGTGCCAGGAGAAATAAAAAAGTCTATACATAATTGTTTCGTAAAGTTTCTTTCCTCCTTAAGAAGCATTTGTAGCTAGTTGGAATGACTAAAAAAAAGAGTGTTTTTTCAGTTGTAGCAACTATGGTGGCTGTAGTTTGGAGGACAACTATAGTTACAAGCATAAACACATGAGCTATTTGGTCATTTAGGTAGGCAGACTTGTAAACAAGCAAACTGTATCCCTTGCACAGACTAAATAAAAAGATTGCCAGTCACCATGACAGCCTCCATGTTCTGGGGAAAACCTTGAATCTGTGAAGTGACTCTTGCAAATGTACATCCATCAAGGTAGCTGCCATAGTATCTATGAAGCTTTTGTATACAAGAAAAGACTCGGGTTTCAGGGACTGTGGGTTTTTTTTCAGGTGATTGGAATACAAGCTCAGAATAAAATGAGTGTGGCAATATGTGAACACACACACAACAAAAAAGAAAGGTAGAACTGAGAAAGTGAAGATAACGCAGAAGTGCCAAGGGTCAACAAGCAGCTCGTCAGCTCGGCTCTCAGGGGAAACAGCCTCACGCCAGATAAAAGTATCAAGGATAACTGTCCCCGCGCCCTCCAGAGTGGATTCATCCCCAGTGTTTCATGCACTAAGCTCAAATCTATAGAAACATTAAAGGTCAGGAAGAATTCTTCAGGTTTTTTTTCCAAGCAGCTGTACTCAAGAAAAAAAAATAGCATGTTTTATCATTCATTCTCTCCGGAAAATGCAGTTTATTCTTATGAAAATGTTGCTTTTTTTAGCTGAATTTTGCCATTTGAACTTAAACAGTTGAACTCTGAACATGTGAAAAACAACTTCACAGATCAATATTTTCATTTATTTATTAATTATTCGTTTTTGCCTATGCTGTGGAGTAAGTGTGTTTATTTCTGTGGTAAAGTGGAGCATTCTAATGGGATCTGATGGGATTCCGGCACTTTTTTGGAGTTGGGTTCAAGTATCTAGTTTTGTTCTGGGGTTTTGGAGGATGCCTAACGGTCTTTTGTCACATAAGTCAGTTTCAGCAAACACACAAATATACAGTAGCCACTAAATCTGAATAAGGCTGGAGGCATTTCCACTGGAAGCAGCCGCTGAAAACCATTTATTGTGAGTCAGTATGGAATAAGTAAAGGTGACTCACCAAAGCCGTCTAGTAATTTTATTCGCTCAGGACATTAATAAGAGATGTAATTAGTTCACAGCTGTGTTAAAACTTCACATGTTGGAATGAACATGGCCTGAACTGCGTTCTTATCTTTAATTGTTTCACCTTATTGCCACATTAAATAATCCACATTTCAACATAGCACCGCGTGTATTTTCATTTTAACACAAGTGACCTCTTGTGGTCATGTGAATACAAAGCTTTATAGCTTCCATTAAATTTGGGTTATAATGTCATGTTGGATGGTCAGTTTTCGTCTTTACTCTTGTTAATGTAATTCCAGTTGCAGATTAATAGTAAAAATGCCTGTCTGAGCAGATTAATTGTCTTCTTCCAGTAATTGGGACTGGTAGATTAGAAACCTGCCAGTGGTCAAATATATAAAACCCTGGCAACCAAAAGCAGGATTGACCATGCCTCAGCGCCAGTTAGCATACAATGCCTCATCATGTGCTGCTTGTTGTAGTCTTTTATTCATGGAGGCTGAGCTTAATGCCAGGCTCTTGTTCACAGGGTTGTGCCTCTGCCCGTATTCTAATGCATAAATTCAACATGCAGGGCAGATTGTTTGGAGAAGTCATTCAATGCTGTCATTTCGCCATCTCAAGGAGCACACTCTGCACAACAGGGATAAAAAACAACCGCAAATGAGTAAGCCAGAGGTGCAGCAGGCAAAATCCGATGTGATATGTCATGTTATGACTGATTCTGTGGTGCGAGTGGGTTGGGATGGAATAAACATACAGCTAAACATCACAATTCAAGGCTGTACTCAACCACTCGCCTGATGGCGGCTGGGATGGGCTCCAACCCCCACACAACCCTGAATTAGATTAAGTGCATATAGAAGATAGATGGATAGATTTTTGAGCCAGGTACAAGATGAGGATAAATCTGCACACCGACAGAACAATCCATGTAATATCAGGGATTACAGAACTTTGATAGCACCTACAAATGCAACCATTTGATGTCAGTTTGATTCCTTTTTTATTTTTACATCAAGATAACCTCTGTCGTCGTAGTCACCAAGAACAGATTTATGCTTTTTTTTTTTACTTTACAGCAACAACTTGTGTTAAAGTGGAAGACTTGAATACCTTGATTTCCACTTGGACGTAGCTCTACTAACCAGATCTAATTAAAACTTCTCAATCTAACTGGTAATGAATTTAGACAGCTTAAAAGCAAGATCTGGACGGTGTAATGCTTTTGCTTTACAGAAAAAAGTTAATACTTTGTGCCAAGGGCAACTTGTATAAACAACCCTAGAACCACTATCTTATAGCTTTACGATGTGTTAAATAGTATCTGAGTCTGCTTCAGGAACAGATGGATTACTGGAAGAACGGGACATTTTTTGTGCCTAATTGCCTTGTTGATTTCATCGAAGCAGTTCCAGCACAAGCTGAGGAGCGTGCTCCGTCAGGTTGGAGACCGCTGTGCTACCCCTTCATTATTTATGCTTTTACTTATGTCTGGCAGAAAATGCAGTTTCTTTGGGTTGTTTTTGCCATGGGAGGCAGGGATGTTAAGAAATGTCACAGCTTGGGACATAAATAGGTGATCCAAGTTCATTGTTGGGTTGTTATACATGACTACTTGGCAGCTATTGACTGGGGGGGGGATAATGCTACTGCTTCCCAGTGCTCGGATGCGACTGCTGCTTTTCTGTTTTCATGTTTAAACCTGGAAATTACAGCTATTTATTGGTCCAAAATGAGTCCCATGACGCTCTGCAGCCGCTGCACTGATCAGCTGATCGTGGACGGTAGCGATGATAAATCCTGCTATTAGTTTTACTGACGATTTCTAGGAGACAACCTCGGTCCTGATGACTAATCCGTCCCTGTGAGGAAAACAAGCTGATTTCTGAGCGCAGGCTGAATAATGTGAGAGCGCCTCAGTCAGAAGTGAGGATACCCTAACAAATGCAACCACTTATTTCGGGTTAATTGTGATGACATAATTAAAACTATAATAGTATGTACTCATTAGCTGAGCCAAGCTGCTCATTACTTGGGAAAATGCTGCTTTTCTGAGCAGCTGTGTGGGCTGCATGCATCCCTCCTGGCTGTGTTGGCTTTTCATTTGATTCTGTACTAAAAGAAAAATGTGCTTTTTTTTCTATAGCAATGCATGCTCTTTGGTGGGGGGGCGGCATGTGCAGGCAACTTAGACAGGAACAAATACCAACATTCAGCGACGCTTTTCAAAAGTTGTTTTGAAAGAAAGAGACGAGAGCATCAGCAACTTCCCTATCACAGCAGCTGCAGACTGCTTAAAAGTGACAGCATCGTTTCATCGCTCATTCAGTGACAATTTTTAACTCCCACAGTTCGTCTGAGCACCTCGAATATACGCAGTAAGAGGGGGGGGGGGCGCAAAACCCAAAGCCCCCCTAAACACTGAGGAGGAGTGTGGGTTTGTGAGTCTGAGTGGTGAGTTTAGCTCTGGAGCACCCACTGTCAGTAAAATGGAGGAGGTGATAGGCAGTGTGGGATGAGATTGTAGGTGCCCAGAGCTGTCAGGAGAAGAGTAGGGAAGGGGGGGCATGGGATGGAGTCCAAACATGTCAGAGCTCGAGAGGGGGGAGACAGGAGGGATATGGGGAAAGAGGGAGACCAAATTAATTGGTCACATCAACATTTTGACCATTTTTAAGGTCAGGTTTAGACTCCGTAAAGCTGTCATTGCTGCTCCATTACCAAGGACAGACAGATTGGTATTTACATGCAACTGATTCATCATCACTATATTGCAGTATTTTTCCCTATAATCAGTAAGATTATAACAAATTTCTGTCTGAGAGATAAAACTACTGGAGATGCCAGCTCGCTACGCACGGAAAAGCCGCAAAAGATTAGTGGTTTCCCTTTCATCCCCGAACCTCCACACACTCAGAGACGCCGCAATCATTTAAAAAAGATAAAAACAGTCTTTCTTTTACTTACCCATGTTCTCTCATCGGTCCGTTCTCCTCTTCCTCCGCAGCGCAATCCGTCGCACAGATCACGACTTCCCTCCGTGTCGCCTTTTCTTCCAAGAACCTGAAGAGCTCTTCGCGCCTTTCA
>JAVQJG010031410.1:0-31687 GCA_036024015.1 Craterocephalus amniculus
GCGTGTTCGTACATGGACGTACATGCACGCGCGGCCAGGCCGGCTAGTAAACACAGAGCTGGAGATCAACACACAGAGGCGCTGTGTGACGTCGCGCTATACTCCAGATGAAAATACACACCCAGTTCTTCACAAAAACATTTTTTAATTCCTTCAATGTGAAAACAACAAATTTCGCTTTTAGCTCCTTTAAGTATAATTGCCCACATAGCAAAAATGTACTGTTCTAATTCAGGTCTGAAAATCATGAGATGGCATCATTGACGTATTTACTGGGTGTTGCATAAACATACAAACATTAAATAAATTAACTGTCAGCAGGGGAGGGTCTACAGATGGGCACCTTTAGAGCAAATCCTACAGAGGATCACTGTGAAAATGTTTTTGAATGGATGGAGAACTTCTTCACTTCCAAAGTGCCCCCAACTTTTCCTCGTACTCTAGTCCTCATCCCCCTCCACAAATTCACCGATTGCTCCAAACATACCCATCAGTCCGCCAGCAGCCGGAAGCAGCCACCGAGGCCACCCTCAGCAAAAAAACAGAAAGCAAAAAGAAAATAGGCCTGATTACTCCTCATACTCCAAGTAAACGTGTGGTAACTTACTTCAAAAAATATACTGGCTCTTAGATGTCGCTTTTAATCTCTACAGGAAAAACTGCAGCACCCCTAATGGAACTGAGGTAAACTGTCCAGAGAACACAAAGGCAACTGATTCTAAGCCATCCAAACGCCAGCTACTGTAATAACAATAGAGTAACAATACTATTAAAACAACTCCTTTTTTATATAGTTAAAGCAACCCAATGGCAATTCTTCACCCTCCTTACATCATTCAACACCGCTTGTAAGCGAACAAATAAACCAAGTGTTGTGGTGTAACAAGATATGCAGGTGAACATCATTATCAAGCAGCAACATGCAGCAGCTGATCATGCTAACATTTCTGTCAGGAAAAGGGAAATTAAAGAGAAAGAGAGATGATCAGTTTTTGAAACTAAACCATGAAACTGCAACAGTTTGATCACAGCAGGAAAAGCCATCGACCACCTGTCATTGCTGAGACGTGACATAACACTGGCTCATCCCATGTTAGGAGCCTTATTTTTGTTTGATTAAAGCGCACATGAATGTTAACAAACCAACAAAAAATATTCCTCTGATAATGACAAGGAGGCACTAAGTGTGAATGAAAAAGCAGCCAATTTCCATAGAAAACTTAACAAAGACATTTGGAAAACCTGAAGAAACAGTTTAGAAGATTACAAGAATGTCTGGCTTCTTGGAAGTCTGAAAAAGTCGATTGATCGATGTCGATTTGCTTTAATTTGCAACCGTAGTCGAACTGCACAAATGATTTTGTGTTAATGTATATTATGAATAAAGACTTGGATAGGTTTGATTTAAGCTAAAATAAGCCCAAGTTCATGCTTGTTTAATCTTTGAGGACTGAACTCCAAACATTGTCCACATTACAGAGCCAACGGGGTGGATTAGATTGAAGAGAGAGTTTGGTAACAGAGTGAATTGGTCCAAATCAAATCCAACAATTATCTTCAATTATAGTGGTGGGAGGACCAGATTGCACATCAGCGTTGGTTATTTATGTTTGGAGGTGGATGGTGGGATGGGGCCTCCATCAGAGGTGGAGAACAAGACTGAATGACTCATCATGCGTAGACACGTGTGTGCATGGGAGAGGATGTCCAAAATGAGAAGCATGTGAAATGTCACCAGAGAGAAGGGAAATTATTCATTTATAGAATATTGCCGAAGACTGGAGGAAAATTAGAAAGACTGAGATAAGAAGAATGAGGGGACGAAACAAGGAGAAGTAGGAAGTGATGAAACAAAAACAAAAGTACTGTAAGTTAACAAAGTAAATCCAACAGATGAGTAATGAGCACAAGGCTGAGTGAAGGACACAAGGAAGCATAACATGAAGAAAAAGATGTAGAAAGCAAGAATGAAGAGGAAGAATATTACAAATATTACAGGAAAAGGAAAAAGTAGTCCAAATGGAAACAAATGAATGCAGAGGGAAATTGGGAGGAAAGCAAATAAGCATTAAAGGAATGATGGAAATGTGAAATAAGAAAACTCGAAGGAAGGAAGAGGACATGAGGTATAAAAGTGAGGTAAGGAAAGAAAAGAAGGGGAAGAGTGAAAGAGAAGAAAACAGATGCTAAATCGTTCGGCTACTGAAGCACTCGCTGATGGAAGAGTAAAATAAGATTTAGTACAAAAATATGTCCAAACTTAAATTGCAAAATACTTCTTTTCATTGTGGTGCCAGTAAAGTTGAGTGAAGCTGATGGAGATCAGACTTAGTTAGAAGCAGCTGTGCGTTTTTGACCCGGCGGTGATGCGAGCTCACCCCTCTCCTCGACGTGATCTCCATCATGCTGACAGCCATGTTGCAGCTCTCTTCACCATTCAGACCAGCAGGGTTCCACATCTCGTCACCGCATCCATCTCCTCAGCTCCTCAGCTCCTCTGATGGCTTTCAATCAAGCCCACATCCAGTGGGCGAGCAGAACATCCGTCCATAATGGATGACTCCCACAGAAACACGGGAACACACGCTGCTGTTAGGATGTTGCACACTGACCAGACTGACCCTCATTCATCCAGCTGAGTAATGATCGACACTATTTCCACATTAGTTATTGTCAGCTTGCCTTTATTTAGATTTGCTGTGGTAATTTATATTTTTGACTGTATGTTCTGTAAAAGTCATTTTTTGCAAGTCAGACTCACTCTTAGTTGTATTGACTACAGCGTCATGTCTGGTCTGCTTGGAGCACTGCATTGTAGTGTCCATGGGGTTGGATAGGATAACATCCATACCTACATTTATCTCACACCATTTTGTATCATGAGCTTAAACTGCTACTAAGCCCCCTTATCTGGACCATCTCAATTCAGAAAACCTGCTGAATGTATTCACATGAATAAATATACTCCTAAAGTAACTAGGACTTTGTGGTGATATCCATCTGGATCCACATGAAAATATTCTAAATCAATACTTCAGCTTATAAACACACAGTATATAAACACAAAAATATGTACTTTATTTTCAACTTTTGAATGCACATATACCTGTCCAATGCAGGTGTGTTTCTAGACGTAGGGCTCTACTTGGGAACAATCCCCCCACTTACATCTTCTTTTTTTCCTTAAAGACCTGCAGTGTTTCTGACATGGGGAACATTATGTTGCATCCTCTTCTCTTTGCTCAGCCGACTGTTACTGCTGCTTCCAGATAACTGCTATGGAAATTGAAACACCGAACAATATTAATAATAAGGGTAAAGGAATAAGTTTCATGAAAAAATATATTATCCTCCTCTGTGTGGTACTGTGGCCATTTGAACAGTAATTTACCTCCATAGACATATACAGTGATGCGTTTTTATTTTGTTTAAAGTCATTTTATTTAATGTATTTTCAATTTTATTCAAAATAATTAATTACATTTGTTTTTTTTTATATTTCTATAAAATGAATATTCTATTAAAATATGGCTGTATCATTTTCTTTTCCTGTTTATGACAAAAGAAAGTTTGGTAATTACAATGTATATATGTACATATATTAATATTTATTCTAAAGTAACTGACAGTATTGCCTGACTCACTGATGTCCCCTCAAGCAGCAGAATTTCAAATTTTCCCTATACGGGAAACCAGCAGTCAATAGGGGTCCACTGTAGTGGACATTATGCATGAATGGGTTAAAACAGTTTCCATGGATATAAAATCAGGCTTCAAAATCATGAAAATGAACAGTGCTCCGCTGCTGAGAACAGATTTACAGAACTAAGATCAGCTCCAGTGAAACAACAATGAGGAAAACAAAGCAGAATTTGTTTCATTAAAACCAAGCTGCTTATATGTGAAATCACAAGCACACACTGCAGATATCATTCATAGTCATATTCCACTTGTGGACCGAGTTATCAACATTATCCAGTTTCACAACTCTGAAGCGGAGGGCATACGCTGAATTCTGAAATGACGTTGGAGGAAAGTTAATCCTAGGTGGGTCTTTTAGAGTCTAACCAGACCTATAAACTGACCTGGCTCATATTAATATAAGAAAATTACTGGATATACAGTGTAATATGTGATACAATATAATAGAAATTACAAGCCAAGTGGAGCAGAGCTCAGAGAAGTCTCAACATTTCTTTATGTTGGCTAATTTTATCTTTAATGATGGTTTTCTGGGAATATGACTGCCAGCTCTGGTGCATAGTCAATCATTGTGATGGGCACAAAGGATCCCTGAAGTCCCTGAAATATAAACTTCCCCACAACATCCTGAAAATATTATTTGGCTCTTGGGTTAAAACCCCATGTTTAGCTCACTGTGTTTGTGACAGCTTCAGTAATACGAGTAAAGCTAGGTGTTTGTAGGTTCATGTCAGGTGCGTTTGAGCAGGAAACATTAAAAACCTGCATGATTGTGGTCCTTGAGGACCAGAACTGGACCCCCCTCTGCTTAAATGGTGGGAATTTGTTTTTACTGTATGCTGTCTTTATTTTGAGCAGGTAGACTAGCGTAGCTATCATTAAACCTTCCTTCTTCTCCAAACTGGTAATCTGACTAGTAATGATATGACATTGGCTACTCATAACTTCTTCACACAACCCCACAGAGAAAGAAAAAAAACAAAAAACGCTCAGAATGTAGTTACATCCCGTCTGACCAGATTCTCCAGCCTACTCTGCTTTTCAATTATTCTCCAAATATGAGTATTGGTGATATTAATGATATTTTAATAAGGAAATGTCAATAAAATGTGGATGATACACATAAAGTAATTCATGAAATTTAATAAATACACTTTTTTTAGAGTGAGTTAATTTTTGTATAATCTTAAAACTCCTTATGAAAACGAGGATAATTTGTATGGCTGAGACATAAAAGCTGAAAAACGGAATTAATGCGATGGCAATGTATTGACTGAGCAACTTGCTGTTGCTATTCTTATTGTGAATGTCCCTGGCCATGATAACCCTGCATCCGCTGTAGTTATTAGTGTATTTACTTTTAATTCATAAATTTCCTGCCAGTCTAACCTAGGCTCCAAAGCTAGCTCTATCATTGCACCACTTATCTTTCATTGACATTAAAGGTACAGTGTGTAAGAATGACTGACATCTAGTGGTAAAAATGGGATCAAAAATACTTTAAAAGCTGAGCACCATTGGCCAGTGGCTGTCAGTGGGAACAATGATTCTCCATAGAAACATTTTTTCCTTTGCCATTAGATCCAGCAGCCTCAGGTGCATTGCATTCATTCAGTTTTAAAGTTCAGAGGGTTCTCATGTCATACACACATACATACTATGGTGTCCATTCAGAGACACCATAGTAAAAATGGTGGCTCATTCTAAGAGTATTGATAGTCTGGATATCTTAGTAAAGTGATTAGATACCAATAAAGACAATTTTTGATAACAGTTAAACTTTTTCTTTCATTGGAATTTTGGTTTTGTTACAGGCTCCACCTTAAACCATTGAGGTATTTTGGGATGTAGGTATCGCTCTTTAGGCTTTACAAGCAACAAAACCTGAAGACACTCGAACAGAGAAGCGTCCTTCAGAGACGTTAGGGCTAAAAACTGAAAATGAATGTTCTCTATGAGTGGATATCACAATCAGAGTGATGTTTAAAAGTTATCTGGATTAGAGTGAAAATACTCCGACTCAGCTGCACTGCCTGTCTCACACAAACACATTCACAGACTAAGTACACCGTAGAGACATATTCCCTCTTGATCTTTCCCATGAACATGTCTCTCTGACTCAAGACGACCCCCCCCCCCAACCAGCATTGAGTTTTGAGCCTTAGCTCCCTCTGGACCCACGGTGAAGGATTGTAACTATTTTCTCCACAATACCTCAAACACAACAACAGCAAATTAGTCATCGAGACCTGCCATAACATCTTGATTTGTGTCATGGCGTGGGAGCTTGGGATGCTCACACTGCTCTCAGCAGCACCCTTCCAGGGATCAACTCATCAGTTGTGCATGAAAAAGCCTGCGGGTTTTGGAAGCTCCGTGCATCGCTCCCCCGAAAAGTGATTTATGAGGCCAAATCATTCACAGCACTCACTTCCTGTCAGTGAAATCTCCAGACGTTTGCCTCTGTTTTATACTGTCACGTCCCATCTAGATGGCTGGCTGTGGAATTTAGTGCACGGCTGCATTAGTCTTGTCTGCACATGTGTTTCGTTGCAGGAAGCTCTGCACCGTTTGACTGTCCTCATCCAGTTTAAAGTGCTTTTTTTACCTTTATATGCACAGACTCACTTTGTGTTTTCTTTATGTTTCTTAATCATCTTTTTGGCGACGACTCTAACCTTCATACTGACAGATATAATGTTTCGTGTTAGACTCTCTCGGGCTTCTAAATTGCTCATACACTTGGCTTTGAATTTCAGTTGGCCTGACGACTTCCTTTCCGACACCGCTGTGTTGTTTTACTGCCCTCCGCTCAGACAACTGAAGATGCAGAAACACTTGCGCAAGAGCAGACCGAGAAAGAGAGACAAAAGGCAGCATCTGGTACATTTCAGTGAGTGTTCTTCCCGACTGAAAGATCCACTTTGCTTTTCATTGCAAATTAACTGTACGCCTCCAAGTAGCGACACGCTCCGATGATATTTATTGATACGCAACAGCCCCTGAGCGCCTAATTGGCTGTTTTGGAACTGACCCGATCCGGGATGGTTCCCTCAGCTGCCAACTCTCCTCCCAAAATGGCTGTCCTGACCACAGGCCTTTAGTTGGCCCAGCACTTTTCATAGAGCTCGGCCGTAAATCCTTTTTCTTTTCCCTTCTCTCTCTTCACTCTCTAACGTCTTCATTGCCCAAGCTGTTTTGTCAGCACACCATTGGGTGTAACAGAATACCATACTGACCGACATTTAGGTCATTTCCTCCTCTTAAGACCAGATATTGCTCTGCCGCAAAGGTGCCCGGATTGCCAGATTGGAGCCCTCGGTTGCCAGATTGGGGACCCAGCTAATCTAATTAGAGAGTGAGGGAAAGAGGCCCGAGGGGCCCGCAGGACTGGGACTGTGGTGGAGCCAGGACTGGTTCCCCCTTTTGAAAAACTACGCACCGCAAAGTACAATGTGGTAATGTCTGCGGGTCTAATTCTTCCGGAGGAGAGAGAGCCGGACTCGGTGCTGCAGACAGCCACATCCCTCGCTTCAGAGAGAAAGAAAAGAAAGAGGGGGGGCAGAGAAGAAAGAGGGAGCAGAAGAAAGAGTCCGAGGATGATTTATGTCCTGCTGTGCAGACGCAGAAATAAATCCAGCAACCTAGAGCTGAGGGGGAAGGAGGCCATAAAGCATAGGATCAACTCAGAACTGGTTCTCTTTTAAAAAAAACCCAAATGAGCAGAAACGTCCCCCATGTCAAAGCCAATCCCTTTGTTTCATGTCATCAGGGCCTTTTATGATGGTACTCCCCATTCTTAGGAGGGGGCGTGGCGGTTGTGTGTTGATGACATGAGGTTCAGTCTCTGGAGTGAACTCCGGGCTCCCGAAGCTGATAATTGGAGTCTTCGGCGGTGAGCATGGTGAGAGGCTGCGTGGGCGGGCGGCCTCTTTAAAAATGCGCCTCTAATTTGAGCTGTAGAAGTTACCGGGGTTATTGCTCCTCGCTTCACCTCCAGCTCTCAGTGGTGTGTGGAGCCCGCGCGGTGTCATGTTTTCATGCACGGACACACACATACGTGCACCTCCAGGTGGCCGAGAGCTGTGCATATATTTCACACCCACTCTGCTACGATCAATTTCACTTCTTTGCATGCGTTCAGTAAAGTGTGCAACTTTTACAAGGTAGGAGGGGATCGGTTTCAGAGTCCCCCAGACATCCCAGCTTCTTTCCATCTCCATTAAATGGCCCTGATGCTGACCAGTAAAATGATCGCTATGCTCATGTGTGACCCTAAGATTTTGCTGGAGAGGACACACAGCAGCAAAGTGCTGCCCGAGGACAAACAACAAATAAATCATCGTTTAATTGATTATAGACTGAAATCTGTTTCAAAGTCTTTTTTTTAAAATAGACTTCCAATGCAAATGATTTGCAGAAAGGAACAAAAAGAAAATGGGGAGAAGGACTTAAGCAAAACTGATTTAATAAAGTGGTAACTACATGTAAAAAGAAACTAAATAACAAATGTGCATAAGTGAATAGAGGGTTTTATCCTTTTCCTTAATATGTAATCCAGGTCATATTGTTCTTTTACTTCCACATTGAGTTTGCATTTTAGAGATGCAACAGACTCTTTTTCTGAGCATCTGTTGATCGACACAGTGGGTTTTTTATGAACCTGTGGTTGCCATCGCTATCTCCAATGGTGCTGCGTGCTGTTCAGCAGACTCAGGGTGGTGGATGGCAGCACACTCAACAATCTGAGACAAGTCTAGCAACATTGTGGGGTTGGGGGGAGGAGGATATTATCCAAGTTAGGGTACAACTGGACAGCTATTTACAAGACTCAGTGACATACTGGTCAGTCACAGCAGTGCTTTGCACCATGATACAAATCTGAACACAAAAAGTAGTCCTTCCTACTTTCAGGCATCAATCTGTGAACCTCCTCCACCTGACTTTCATTCATTATGGGATAAAAATAAGCAACCGATGCATTCACTTTCCAGTTTTATATAGGCTAAATAAACAGTAATACAGAGAGGTTATATACACAAAAAATGTTGTATGGATCATGTATAATTCAAATTTTTATTCATCATTGTATTTTATATAATTTTTGTTTGTTTGTCCTTTGAAGTATTGCATTAAACAGCTTAAATGTGCAAATAAAACATTTGAAACCTTTTACAAACATGATATATTCCCACAAATGATTAGATTCCTGGGCTCTGTTACAGTAGATGACCTAAGCTAGCCAGCATTTCTGATTAAACTGATAACAATTTATCCACTTCTAAACATGGCTGACACTACTGACATGGAAGAGACAATAACAAAAACCTCTGTATTTTATAACATATATCCACTGGTTTGCTGCTTATTCATCAAAGTTTAGCTTATTTATAGCTGCCGCTATGCCTTTACTATGATGTCTTCACCGCGGTCGATGCTACACTAGCTGGTACATTTACTCTCGAGTAAATGTTCAAAGTACTGTTTGTTTCTAGCAAAATCTCAGCGCACAGCTACGTGGAAACAAAGCTAATGAACTATGCCTCATATCCTGCCACAGATTCTGCTAAAAAAAGGAAACAGTTTAGCCTCCAAGTTAACTTTGCTACCTGTAAGCTAGCTTTTCATCATCCAGCTAAGCTAAAAAAAAATACTCTGCTTCTTTTTCTATAAAAAACAGTTTAACAGTTCTAGCTGTAATATCTGTATTGTCTTGACATTTCAAATAGTTTATGCTACATTGTCAGCAGTTGTGCCCTTTTTTTAAATTTCTTTGGAGCTTTTCCACCATGGAAAAAGCAGCACACTCCTTTTCAAATATTTTTAAAGCATTTCACAAACTGTGATTAAACTGACGAATGGATTCCTGACAAAAAGTGACAAACATGCTTCTTTCAGATCTGACCATTATAAACCACACATGCCCAATAATACGGTAAGCAAACCTTCTGTCCACAGTTGAGCGGATTGTATTTGCCATTAACTGAGCTATTTTTCCACAGAGTCATGAAAAGAAAACCCAAGAGAAGCTCATTGTAGTGTGACACACTTTCTGCTACAACACCCGCTCTTCCTTTCTATGTCTTTGTCACACGTTGTAAACCCTATATAAATTCCCGTCTCGCCTCTTCTCCATCTCTCTGACGTTGACTAATTGAGTTTTGTTGAGATTAAAGACACCAGATGCCCATGGAAAAACTGGCCAAACCCCCGTAAACTCACAGCTCTTTTTCTATCGCCGCTCTTTCTTGTGGAGAGCAGCAGGAATGTCTGCCATCTTCCCATCAGCACGGGACGCCGCAACATGCTTGCTCTTAAGAGGGTGTTTACAGTGAAACGTTCCGCTAATGTGGGATAGATTTATTACTTATTTACTCTCTGGCCTGGCCCGGCTTTTTGTTGGTCCCGTTTCTGATCACTTTCGATGCCTCACGCCAGACCACGAAGTGATGGCGGCATGTAAACATATCCAATGAGAGCTGCAATCCTGGAATGTGTATGTTAGTGTTTGTGTGGGTGTGAGAGTGGGGCAGGAAATCTGTGCAAATATACCCATGCCTGGAAGTGTGTTTGTGTATTTATTCATAAACCCTTTGTGCAGTATTTGCCTGTCTGACAGCGTGCTTGTGTTTTGTTCAGATGCAGCATGTGTTTTCATGCATGTATATGTATTGTAACTTTGTGTGTGTTCTTCAAAAGTTTTGTATGTGAGTGTTTTGCCTCCCACTCAGTGCTGTGTAATGAGTTGGTTGTAATCAGCGCCTTATAAAGGCTTAATCAGGTGGAAGATAAACATGGCCGGCTTGTGTGACACACTTCATTAAGAGGGAAAATTGTGCTGTGTGATCACAGGGGATTGTTACAGTATTTACACAAAATGCTGCTCTCTTCCAAGACATTCTGCTTCTGCACTCTGGTCTGGATTGGGTGCAGTTTAAGAAGTTTTCTTAATATTAGAAAACAAGTTCTGTTTACTTTAAATTCTGTTTTTCACAGGAAAAGATGCTAAGTTGTTGCACAATCAGGTACATTGAAGACAATGGTTTTACAGGGATATCTGAATATATTTGTACAAAGTTCAAGGTGGCAACCTTTGTGTTTGTCTAAATTTGTTGAAAGATTTGTTTAAAGATTCTTATTTCTGTTCAAAATGGAAGAAAGTTTGGGCCAATGAACTGTTACTGGTTGTTTGTGCTGTCAAATATGTGTAAATATGTTAAAGTTTGTTGAATCTTATATTTTTAGTCTTTCTTAGTAGCATTGAAGAGGCCCAGCTATCAGCATGTGTCCCGTACTGTAACAACACAAACATTATAATACTGTGGGCCATTTTAGATGTAAAAGCCAGTAATGTAACAACATTTTGCCAATAAATAGGCCCTATAGTTATTGAATTTTCCAATTATAATGTAATAACTTATTAACAAAATACATCTTTGAGTCAGAGCTTTATCACAGTAGTCTCAAGTTGAGTTATTTCCTTTCATTTAAAATGGCTAGTTGTTACAGATAATATCCAGCTTTTGATAAAACGAGTTAATCTTTCATTCATTAAAATCTTTTCACAGAATTCTTTAACATGACAAAAATATTCTCTTTACAAACAAGTTGGCAAAGAAAAACTGTAATTTTAGAAACCACAGCTCATATTATCTCAACTGTTTTTCTCACTTTGCATCAAGTATCTTAAAGGAACTCGAACCATAACAAAGGTATTTTTTTACCAGGATGGTGAGATTAAACCAGAGTTTAATTCCATTATGAAAAACCTGTCATGTCACTTTAGCCATTCCAGGCTCAGTATCAGGAGTTCTGGAGTTCTGGGATGACGTGTGTTCCTGGTTTGTAAAATTGCTAGTGTCAGTGTTTTTTTGTGGCGGACAGATTACATAGCAGTGCAGATACTGAACTTGCCAATAACATCCATTTATTCTAAATACTAAATATATCGGATAAAGATTCACATATGGTTTAAAGTGCAGGACTTTACAACTTGGGAAAGTATGATAGTGTTTTGACTGTGTTGTTTTGTTAGGTAAATTAGATTAAATTGATTGAATTAGGTAAATGGTTATGAATCCACCAGCAAAGTGTCCATGTACATATTTTGTAAGTGTATAATTTTGTTGGATTACATTGCATTACCAGCCAGAAGAAGCTGAGCCACATTTGCACTTTTTTTTTCTTTTTTTGCTGCTTTGGCATTCTTGCTACACTGGATCTGGCTCCATTCAAATGTTTGAGAAAGGTGCTTTTTCTCTATTCCTTTCTTTCTTTTTCTTTTTTTTTTTTGTTTAAATCTGGGCCCAAAGATAACTATTGATTTAATGCAAACTTTTTTTACTTTATTGAATACCCGGTTTGCAGAACATTTGAAATAACATGTTTTTATGTACATTTTTTAAATCTAGAAGCTAAACCCTGCATGTGGAGTATAGTTGTTAGGAGTACTGTATATGTGTAATATGCATTTTAAGAAAAAAGAAAGGGGAGATTTCCAAACATCACAAAAGGTAATTAACCAAATATAATGAAAATGTATGCATTTTTCCACTGAATTGGCTTCGGTTGGAGTTTCCTGTTGTTGAGCGTTATGCTTACTGGAAAAACATCCTGACCCAATTTGCAGCCAATCACAGGACTGGTGCACAGACAGATGACCCGCCACACTCATCTTGTGTGAAAATGTAAGGTGTAACTAATGTAAGGAAACATTATAAAGAATATTTAACAGATACCATATGCATAATACGTTACATCATGAATCATACTGAGTCTTGAGAGGTTTTGTGTCTAGTAATTTATATGCATTGAGTGACCTTAAGTGATACTGATAACATCTGCTGGTTTTAGTTAAAATAAAATTTTTAAAAGTTAAATATGTTCATATGGCTTGTTTCATTATTATACAGGATTTTTTATGGCATCAAATGATTAACTGTCAAGTTTTTAAAGATGTGTTCAGATGTGGTTTTATCATTTTGAGGGATTACTTCATTTTTAAAAAGATGCATCTTAAATAATCAACGTTGTAACTTTAAATTGATCCCATGATTATTCTGTCTCATAGATATCAGAGCACAGCATAAAATGAGCAACTAAATCACTAAAATTACTGTGGAAAAACTGAACAAATCTATCTTGTTAAACAGAAAGACAAAAATTTCTTTTATAAAAATGTGAAAAACACTTTCCTTGAATTCAATGAAAACCCAAGCGAAATGTAAGGAAACAAGTGCACTCTGATGACCTATTCAGCAAAAATACATGTTATGAAAGAAAACATGCATATTTTCATGTGTTTTCTAATTATTGTTGTTCTTGACTAACAAATCAGCTTTTACCTCTTTTTTTACGATGCTAAAATGATCATGACTCCCATTATAAATTGGACTTGCTGTACAGTGATGACCCCCAGCCACTTACATCAGCTACAGGAATGCCTTAACATTTCAATGCAGGACTATGAAGCTCAATTAGAGTAAAGAAACTTTGTTGTAGTCCAGTTTTTATGTTGGAAAATGATTATTGAATGTAGCTCTTGCATCATATTCTCAGTCTATCTACAGAACGTTCTTTGGTTCATATGTCACACACCCACATGTATTCTGTAACTCATCTCCATATTTGCTTTAAAACTATTTGGTGTTTGTGCAGTGTCGTGGAGTTTTGGACAAACGGCCCAGAGATTTTTTCATTTGATGAGCAATAAAAATAGAGAATTGATCATATCCAGATGTTGTTTGTACACTTGGCAAATCTCTGTAAAACATGAGGCAAAAACACAAAAATGAATTTTAACCCTCAGCAGAGTTTATTTTGTTAATGTCACAAAAAGTCACAGAGTAGTGAACTCTCATATTTAACTTGTTGCGTTTTCTCAAAGTCGGACAGGCTTGAATCTCTAAAAAAGGAGATATAAATGGTTGATCCAAGCGGCAGTCTTCCCACAGCGGTTCCTGAGTGAGTCTGTTGCTTCACACTGACAACCTCTCTATTGTTTCCTGTTGGATGATAAATTGCTGTAATGTAACTGTCAAACTCCAGGTGTTGCTCCCTTCCTCCCTCTCTCTCTTTCTACTCCCCCACTTCTCCTTTCACCATCCAAGAATAAACTTATCTCGGTTTTTCCCCCACTTTCGTGTGATCAAATTTTGCACAGCAGGCAGCATTTTCCGTGAAAAGACTACTAGAGACAATTTGCAGGGAGCTGCTGTAGTTGTTAATCATCAGTAGTGACTATGGGTTACTTTCCGTGTAGATGTTTCTGGCTTTCACTTGCTGGTTTGTTCTCTTCATCAGAACGAAGCAGAATCAAGATGCTTTCCAGTCCTACAATTTTCTTTTTCATCCAGGCACTGGACTTAATAGCGAAGGACATGAAAACACGGACACCCATTTAAATGTATTCTGCTTCTTGTAGTGGATTAAAACAATGGAAAGAATCTAACTAACATTAAAAGTGTGTATACAAAGTATTCTTTTATCATTGTCAAAATTTTTAAATCAGTTTGAAAATCATTCTGAAATTCGTGCAGCTTCATTGTATAAACCTTCCTGTAAAGGAAGATTGATCAAGCATCTGGCTGGAAGTAGGCTCATTCAAGATGGAGATATACAGACACTGATGCAGAAACACAAAGATTAGATGCCTGCGCTCAGCCCTGAATGGCAGGTTCATCTTACTTTTTTAAAACCCCATGCAACACTCCATCAGTTCCATGAAATGTGTCAGGTGGGCAGAACTTGGTGGCAGTGTTGAAGCAGACTCAGAGTTCTGCCAAAACAGTCAAATGAAATTAGGATCTGTGTCATTTTCCTCACACTTTTCCCTGATCTTGATGGAAAGAATCATTTGGTCATGGAGAAAAAACAACAAAGGTACTAAGAAGATACTGTTGACGTTGGTTTGGATTCCTAAAACCACACGTTAGATCAGATTATGCAAACACAGACAGCTCAGAGAAAAACATGACCTCATTACTGACGCTGGAATTGAAACTAAAAGGACTATAGGATCACACTTGTTGCAAAAGTGAGAAGGAAAGATTCTATCAACTCAAATTTATCATCCTGACTCAGTAAGACTGGATGAAATATGATTGACACAGAAAAGATCAGCTCATTTTCTTTGAATAATGTTCTTGGAGGAAAACATGAAATGGGGTCTTAATTTAGACAATTCTACGAACCCTTATGTTTGGCATTTACATTATACTTGATCATTTCACTCGGTAAAGAGTGCCTCCATTTAAAAAAGAAGTCTATTTCACTCCAAGAACAATGGCGACTTTGGCTACAGTGCAAACTAATCAAACATTGTCAGATGTATTTGCAGAGGCAATGTAATGTCAGCAGCTTCTCACATCAACAGTAATGAATGTTTTGCTTGTTAAGATGGCCAGTGTCACATAAGGTAGTTAGTATCAGCTGTGTTTAATGTAAACACAGCTGCGCTGGAAGGTTTGCTGCTTTCTGCACTTTTTGCAAGTGGCTGCAAGTGGCTGTTGCAAAGATTGTTTTTGACTGAAAAGACAAGATTCTGCCCCAAAAAACTTTTTTAGCTTGGCAGAGTGGAGCTCTGTTGGACGTCTAACACAGGACTGTCCCAGTTTGTGAACAATCAGGTGCAAATGTCACATGTTGCTTTCATGCTGTATCCAAGGATTTGCAAGGTGATAAAAAATTAAATATGCTTTAGGCGAACTGGGTAAAAGAAGGTGAAGTTAGCACAGATTGAATTTGTAGGTCCATCTCCCTCTGTGCTGTGCTTCAGCTCTTCCCTGAAAGGCCTTCTCTGCAAAAGAAGGTGCCATTCACCCTGAAAATCATGATTACTCACCCTGGCTTTTGATTGGTTAGATGTTATATAAAATTCTTATGAACTTTCATAAGAGACTGTGAATAATTCAGGTTTAAATAGATGGTTACCAGATTCAAAATGAAGCAAATCAAGTGAAAGAATAACCATATTTAAATATGATCAGAGCAAAACAGACTATTGTATTCACTGATCTTATGTATCTATTATATTGACTGATCTTCTCTAAAGTTGAAAAAAGTGACTCAGTGAGTCCTCCTGATGTGGTGGGAGACTGACAGAGACAGTAACAGCTTTAATTTGTCTCTCTTGAGAGCATCCATTGTAGTTATGCAGCACATAGATGACAGAGGTGTAATAAGACTGTAAATGCAGATAAATAAGTGTAATTACTGTTGTATTTCATTGAGCCCATTGATAATGATCAAAGCTTACTGTAATAACTCATCCGAGGAGATTACACAATCTTCTGCATGTGTCTGGACCTTCTGTCCACATTAAAAGCTACAAGTCTTATGTGATCATGGTATTTCTGCCTCACTGCTGCAGGAAGTCCCTCCTCCTCCGCCTCCTCCTCCTTTTGTTTTAATGAAGCCCCTGGGAGGTTCTGGAAAGCCCTGGAACTGAATGCAGTCCATCCCGTCCAAACCGCCGCCTCCTCTTCAGTCCCAGCGAGCTTGGACCAAACCCTGCTCTGCCTCCTGCACATTGCCCCGTCGCCACGGCAACTGGAAACAGGACAGGACAGGGTCCTGCTGAAAACAGGGCTATGGTTTCAACAGATGTCACGACACACAAGCGGCAGAAAGACTCAACTCTGGTCAGCTCGTAGCGTGACTCTCCATGGAAATGATCCGCAGGCAACACATTTTATAGATTATCGGGGCTTCTTTTATGCAGCGAGGGTCATCATATTTAATAAAAGAAAATACTTAGATGACCTCAGCTAGCTTAAGGTGCCACAACATAAAATACAGGAAATTGACACTTCACTGGATAAGAACCTGTCTAACCCTGGCTGCTTTTGCACCCTTACAGCATGCCTCTGTATCCTCCTATTGTCCTGGCCATGCGTCATGTCCACACGGCTGAGGCCCGCTGCTCCGCTCTTCTGATTGGGCGCTGACATGGGATTGTTCTAGACCACAGTCGGGGGAAATGCTTGGGAACTCCACTCCCCAGCGTGAGAGGAGACGGAGAGCAGAACAGCTCCCTGGAGGCTCAGCCCCGTGACCCTTCTGAGTGCAAAATATGCAGAGGTCGCGGAGTTTCTGTTGGGCAAGAGCTAAATCTGACTGACACTGAGCGGCAATAACCCCTGACTTCATAACTGCTGGTGAGACACAATATTTATTTACAGACTGATAAATGTCAAGCACATAGATCAGAATTTTCAAACATGCCTCCTGTCGAAATGATCTGTGGTGTAAACATATGGAAATGAAGAATTTCAGCTCCATTAGAGCAAAGAAAGGAGTTGTGAAGAACTTTAACCTCATGAATTAAGTAACACCTCTCCTTTTTACATTCAATGATTAGTCTGCTCTTAGATAAAATCACATTAAAGGTAATTAGTACTAGAAATACAACAGTATGTACTTATAAAGTGCTTGCATGCAGATGTATCATGAATGAAGTACTCATATTTTTGTTTGCTGAAGTGTGAAATCAACACGCTTTGGTTTTCACCATAATGGGGTAGAAGTACTGGAAGACTTACATACTGAACCACAAAGTTCACATAATTATAAACCAGTTTCTTCTGAGGTGGCGTTTTATGATGCAGAGCACACAAGTTGCAATTCATTTGCACATTTTAATGATTTTATGTGCAGGTTTAAGTTTGTTTACGTCAGCAGCCATCAACACTAACACCACAGTGGCTTTTCAGAGAGGCTTACCTTCTCCATAAGATGAGATTGTCTTTAAAGTTGTGATTTTTTTCATCTTTTGGAGGAACTCTAAAATATTGACAGTATTTCGTCTTCCCCATGCATCATTCCTTTTATTTTTAAAGATTGTTGTGTAAATGCTGCAGGTGTAATAGAAGGTTCTGATTTGGTGGGTTGGGGTGGATTTAGTCGTATTGCAAAGCAAAATCCAAGTTCCTTAAGTTCCTAGCGACGTTGGTCAAAGAATCAATGATGGATGCTAAAGCTAAACACATCCAAAATTGCATCACAAACAAACCGTTAATTTATCTAGACCTAAAGTTTTAATAATTACAGCATTTCCAGAAGTAGCAGAGGGTATACAGGTATAGATGAGAAGACTTTGGTTCATTTAATTTGCAGAGATTTTGAGGAGATGGTTGCCACATAGACCAAGAGATCAGTACTTTCTTTTTGTACTAGAACCAGTTGAATAACAAGTGGTGAAATGAGTAATAAGAGCAAAACTTAAAATTCATGCAGTATAAGGTTAGGAGAGCTCAAAGAGAGAACTGATCATATTTCATTGATTTTTTTGTTGTTACTTACTATTAATGAAGCATTGAGGAATACAAAGTACACAAGAAAACTTGATAAAAATTTAGGTAATCCTTTGAACATTCAGAACTTATGAAGGTAGAAAAACTCTACATTTTTCTTCTTTTGTATTTCAAAAGAAATTAACTGCCATCTCCTATCTATGAAGGTCAAACAAGTGTCTGTGCGAGATGATGCAATGTGGCATCAGTGATTGTTGAGGAGGTGATGGTTGGAGACATTAGTCCACAGTCTTCTATGAAACCATGAATCTTACATCACAAAATGAAGACACCTGAGCAGCACTTAACCTTATGAACGAGTGAATATTTAACATACTAAGGTTTTTAAATATTTGTTCAAATGTTTCTTTCAACTGTCTTTTTTTAAGTTTTAAATTGAGGTTATTTAAATTCTATTTGCATTTTTTTCTACATGTGACTATTTTCATTACTTAACTGTTACTGAGTCAGTGGTAAATGAGAAGACCACTACTCATGTAACCTTAATGGTGATATGAGCGTCCAATGTGCAGCTGCCCATTGGATCTTTTATTTCATGAGCTATGCCAGGACCAGAGCTCTGGCCAGGCAGTTCAGTTCTACAAAGGCCACAATTAACTGCTTTTTAAATTTAGGCCTGCTTAAACACAACTTATCACCATATGCATAGTGATTCAGTCATTTCATACAGGTGACTTGAAACAGGACATGGAGAACCTGCTGGATTGCATTCCTCATTGGACAAAATTGAGTAGCCTTGTACTAGGCCATGGGTGAAAAACCTGCAGCTCTTCAGTGGTTGCTATATGTATGTTTTTTTTTTTTTTTTTAAGTTGAACGAGTAGCAAAATCTCCCACACACGGTGAAGGAAGCACAGATGTAATCACGTGCATAAACTGAGCTAAGCTAGCACTACGGATGGTAGGCTATTATCATGACTGAGTAAGAAAACAAAAAGCTAAGCGAAAATGTGATGAACACGACGACCCGAATGGGTAAACTTATATTTTTCCTTGAAAGGAATGCGAGCCACTTTTATTTTTCCAAATTCCACTGTCTCACTTCAACTTCTCAAACTCCAGTGTCTTCTCACCTCGGTCCATCCCATCATGGCCAAGAAGATACCCAGTGTTGCAGCTAGCACGAGGTAAATTTAAAAATCTGGAAAATTTTTTTTCCCCTGCCAATTTACAAAATACTTCGCCAGTAGGCATTAGCATGGTAAGGCTAACAGTTAGCTCAACATTAGCATTTACATGAGCCTTCCCATGCTAATTCCCAGGAAGATTTTTTTTTATGAACTGCACCTCAAGTTCAAGATTTGTTTTACCAAAAGTTTTTTTTGTTTTGTTTGTTTGTTTCTTTTATTTCTTTATATCTATCTTTATTTCTTTTTTTGGCTATTTAAAACTCCCTTTTCTACTCGCTCACGACTGGTTAGTGAAAGACACTAAAACTACATGTTTTGGGTTATAAAATTCTGCGTTCGTGGTTTCAGACACACAAATACACTTTAATGTAAGACAGAGATGTTCGAAGGGAAGCAATCTGGTTTTATGCACATGTAGATGATGCAGTATACAGACGATAACAAATTTGCATCTGCATTTAGCCAAAATATCAGACACACAGGCCAAAGTTCATGCTGTTTTAATGTATGTATGTTGGGCGCGCGCGCACTCACACACACACACACACGCACACACGCACACACGCACACCTTTATATTGTTTAAGATCCTTTTAAAAGTAAACCTTTTTTGCAACATTACTCTAAACTATCTGTTCCTGACGTTTAATGATTGAATATGCAGATTAATATCATGAAAATGCTTTTACTTACAATAAACATGGTAACTAAAGCTGTTATAACACATTGGAAAAAAATATTCACAATAATTTCAAATACATTAAAATAATTATAAATAACTATCACTATCCACAATCACATGAAGGAACTCCATTTTACATTTTGCCTCTTATTAGAATTATTAAAACTCTGTTTCTCAGTGTGATCCAGTTAAATTGTTTCTAGCTTAAATGTTCAGTCCTTCTGTTGGTTTAATAAATTCTTCTCCACCCAGTATATTTAAAGATCTTACCAAAAACACGAGACTAAATAAAGCAACTAAACAAGGCTGACTGAAGATAACTCAT
Organism: Craterocephalus amniculus; assembly: GCA_036024015.1. Taxonomy (NCBI): domain Eukaryota; kingdom Metazoa; phylum Chordata; class Actinopteri; order Atheriniformes; family Atherinidae; genus Craterocephalus; species Craterocephalus amniculus. The sequence continues at coordinate 20,151 of JAVQJG010031410.1, forward strand.
CATTAGATTACATTGTTTGTGGTGGATTTCATCTTGTACATTCAGGCCAGGTCTGGAAATAAGCAGACTTTTTTGCATGTTGATAGATAATCAGGCTCACGTATTATCCTCTGCTACATTTATTAACCTGAGGTCACACTTGAAACTATTCACTAACAGGTTGGTTTGTACTTTGCACCCATATTCAGGCAATCACAGACCTCTTTCGTGGTCTGCCAGTGGAGGTCACTGTTCGCCTGCATCACTCAGACTGACCTCAGAGCAACAAAGGTGGCAGCACCTTCAGGTCCTCAGGTCACATCGTGGGACGGATATTTGACGTTATACCTGCAACATCAGAGACAGCTGATCATACAGTTACAAGGTGGGTTATCAGTGTAAACGTCATGTAGCAAAGATGGGAACAAGAGATTTCTTTTTGATTTAAGAATAGTGCGTATGCTATAAATTGAATAAAGCTTTCCCCTAGATATTCTCCAGATTGTTAATATAAACATGATTCCTGTCCCATTGGGTAATGTCAGTATTTCTGAACAAAGACCACTGAGCTGTGCTGTTTTTACATTTGGTATTTTACTGTGGGCGTCTAGGGAACTGGTTAAGCCGTCAAGTTTGTTTTTATCCTGCTTCAAAGACTTTTAAAGCAGCATTTAGGTCATAAGTGAAATGAATGGCTGCCAAATTTAAATTACACAGGCAATCACCACAAAGAACATTCACAACCACCTCACCTAAATTGAATTAATCGGCAATAAATCGGTGCAAAGTTAAGTTTTAGAAGAAGCAATGATATAAAACAGAGACAAGATAGGGAGTCATGCAGCAATGTTTAAACTGCTGTGTTACTCAACTACATCTTTACTGTGATTGTGATCAATCAAAGTTAAAGTTTATCTGTGTTTAGTTCCATTAATCATCTACTGTCTCATATACAGTATGGTGGAGTTGTTTTTCGCCTTGCTTCAGAGGTCTTTTTCTGTATCTTTTGCCCTAATTGGAAATATGTTGGTTTTATCTCAGATATATTTAAATAATACTATATTCATTGAGTTTTATTAATTGAATATTAAGATGTGCTTGGCCTGCACCCAGAATTTTAGGCACAATGCTGATCTCTGCTAATTAATATTTACTAAATGAGTAAAGGTCAGTCTTGTCTTTTTTATTTATAATCTCACTCAGTCCAAGAAAAGGTTCAAACAGGTATGTTTAAAAACACTGTTGCTGGTGAATTAAAGAAAAATTGATATCTTGGATCCATATCATACACTGATACATACTCTTCCAGCTGAATGTAAAATAGAGGGAACCAAAATCTCTATGCCCATCGACACAAACTGTGTTTTATAAATCTACTTTTATGTGCATCATTCAGTGTGGCTTTGAAGGCATAATATTTCTTCTTTTATATCTGCTAGGTTTTGTCTGCCAGTTAACAAAAAAGAGAAAAAAACAAGCAGATTTTTATGCACTATGCTCTAAAATTTGATGATTTAACAAACAATGTCCAAACCCATGATCCAGTCATTTTTACAGACCGTACTACCCATAAAAAAACAATCCCATGGGTCATCTTTGTAATGATGGTGGAAATAACCTAGTTATATCCAATAGATGTGACTTTTTATGTTTGCATATGAGATTGCAAAATGGAGCCCAGAAAGGCACCAGTGGTGTAGCACAAAGGATGTATTTTAATCCCAATGGGCATTCGATTACGTTTTCTTAATTGATCAGCCGGACAATTAATGATTGATTTTTATTAATATTCTTATATTAATTTTCTTTTTAAGCCAGACCTACGTAATTGTGATTTCTAAGCCTGAACAAGTAATTACTCATAAACCTAAGTAAACTTGAAGTGAAAAAGTTTAATCGTAACATGGTGTTGTTACTTATAACAAAATCAAGCAGCAAACTGGTGTTCATTAAAGATTGCAAGAAAGAAAGTATTTTAAGTCAATTCATGATCATTTCCAAACCTTAACCAATAAGTCTTTGGTTCAAATCATAACCAAGTGGCAGTGTTGCCTAAACCAGAAAATCCTAGTGTTTTTGTTAAATGTCATTTTATTTAAAAAAGTTAACTCAGAAGTGGAAAAACAGTTGTCATATCTTGGTTTTAAACATTCAAAGCTACATTTTGACCCAAAATTCTCCTTACTTGTGAGGACTTTTATTTTTAAGTCTTTCCACACCTAAAATATGTCGTGTTTACACAATGTACGCTTTAAAAATATGAAATGAAAATGTGTTTTAGGCAGCTGTTTGTGGCAATTAGTGTCATACTAGGCAAGGCAAGACAAGTTTATTTGTATAGCACATTTTCAGGTACAAGACAATTCAAAGTGCTTTACATAAAACATTAAAAACATAAAAGAATTACAGTAAAATCATTTAAACACAAAATCATTGAAAAGATTAAAAACAAGAGAAGTTAAAAGATACCGTGCAGATTTCATTCATAGATACATGAGAAAAGGAACGTTTTTAACCTGGATTTAAAAGTTTCTACATTTGGTGACAGTTTAATCTCTACTGGCAGTTTGCTCCACTTGTTTGCAGCATAACAGCTGAAAGCTGCTTCTCCATGTTTGGTCTGGACTCTGGTCTGGACTAGTTGACCTGAGTCTTTAGATCTAAGAGTTCTGGTAGGTTTATATTCTCTGAACATATCACTAATGTATTCTGGGCCTAAACCGTTCTGGGATTTATCAACAATCAGTTGAGCTTTAAAATCTATTCTCTCGCTGACTGGAAGCCAGTGTAAAGACTTTAAAACTGGTGTGATGTGTTCAGATCTCTTAGTCCTGGTTAAAACTCTAGCAGCAGCATTCTGGATGAGCTGAAGATGTTTAATGCTCTTTTTAGGAAGTCCTGTTAGCAGACCATTACAGTAATCCAGTCTACTGGAGATGAATGCATGGATGAGTTTCTCCTGGTCTTTCTGTGAGACTAAACTGTTTATTCTGCTGATGTTTCTAAGATGGTAAGAAGCTTCTTAGTGACCTGCTCAGTGGTTTTAAGAGGCCAAGTCTCCAGGTGTTTACTGATGCTGACCCTCTTCACTCTGCTACCAAACAGAATAATCTCAGATTTATCTTCATTCAGTTGTAGGAAATTCTCTCTCATCCAGGTGTTAATTTGCTCCAGACACTGACACAGTGAGTCTATCGGGCTGCAGTCGTCTGGTGATAAGGACACATATAGTTGTGTATCATCTACATAACTATGATACTTAATGTTACAATTCTGTAATATCTGACCTAAAGGGTGCATATACAAGTTGAACAGAAGGGGTTCAAGGACCGACCCCTGGGGGACTCCACAAGTCATGGCCACTCACTGAGATTCATAGCTGCCGATCGTAACAAAGTAACTCTGGCCTTCTAAGTAAGACCTGAACCAGCTAAGGACCGTTCCAGAAAGTCCAACCCAGTTTTCCAGCCTGTGCAACAGGATTCTGTGATCTAAAGTATCAAAGAAAGCACATCATACCAAAATAAACGGACATATCTAATCAAATCTAATTTGTAGCCTTACAAACAACCCATTACTCAGAATTGTCAGAATTGTAGCTACTTGATCATCGCTCTTTTAATACTTAGTCTTTATAAAATAACAACACAAAAATCATAGTAAAATCATTCAAAACTGGAGAAATTTTGCAGGATGCCAGGCAGGAAGTATAGGTGAGAGGCTCTGCAGCTACTAAGCACATCAATGTAGTGGCCTCTGATATTAAGTGGTTCTATTTGAGATCATTAGAATATAAATGTTTTTTACTCCTTCAATGCTATGGAAGGCTTATGTATTTTTAAATACAGTTGCATTGCAACCAATAGCTATGGATGGAGTGGTAAGGTTACTTATAGGGTTTTTCATAGACCTCTTTAAACTTAAAGAATAAAACAATAACTCCAGCAGAAGTCTTGCAGAAAAATGAACAGACTTTACAAACCCCAGAAGTCTTTAATATTATATTGTCACTTTCAGAATATGACAAGTGTGTCACTTTTGTGCATGATGCAACCCATTATTAATGTTTAATGACTCACCTGTTATACAGTTTTCATATGCTCCTACTGATGACATCTGTGTAAAAGAGAGAGAGAGCAATCAAATTGGCAGCCCTTTTCATGTTTCTGATGCAACTGAGCACAGGCCGTTTATTCTAGAAATTCTAGCTAGACCTGATTGTGTAGGAGTTGTCATGCAATTGTAGATAAAATGAACATGTTTTTCTTTGCTGTGAACTTTTGATTCGCTGTGAATGCAAGCAATGTTTGTATCTTTGGAGACAAATTTTTAGCATATTCTCAAAACCAAGCTTTCCCAATCCCCTTTCCACAGCTCGGCTCTACAGCTCACCGATCAATCACTGGCAGCTCTCCTCTTCCCTCTCCTGCTCTATCCCCTATAGTGTGTGTGAGTCAGCCCAGATTTTCAAGAAATAGAAACTTATTCTCACTCCCAGGGCTCTCAACACAAAAATGTTTACTTTGCTTTTTGCTTTCAACGATGGTGGTCAACTCAATTAGTAATTCCTGTGTTTGCAGTTTAAGTTTCTGTCTTCATCTCACAGAAAGTCCTGCAATGAAGTCGACATGCTGATGAAATAATTAAAGTTTCATGTATGTATTATCTCATATGCATGACTACAAAAATGATGTTGGATGGTTGCTCTAAAGAGTGAAAAGTGATGAAAAATGATGAAAGGATTGAAATGATTTTCCAATTCTCCTGACCATTTGAATTTCTCTTAGAAGGCTGATAAGAAGCTCAGTTAAAGTCTAATAGAAAATACTTCCATCTAACACCCATTTGCTCCAAAATTGCTGAAGAAGAGTTAGATTCATTTGTAAAACTGCATCTCCCTCAGCCATTTCAGACTTTTATTCCTTCAAAATGGTCAGCAATTTCCTTCAAGCATATCAAATCCGAATGAAGACATTATTCATTTTCCTCAACTTTTTACATTAATCTCAACAGTAGCTTAAATGCCTCGTCAGGCATCTAAAGTATTTCTCAAAGGATAACAATCATCAGGGGATTACTAAAATGAAATTTATAGACGCCCACACATGTCCAGTTGCAGGTACTGAAGTCTCTGGTGGCACCTGGAAAACAAGAAAGGGGAACTGCAGTTTCTCATCAGAGAAATAAGAATAAAAAATTTCGACTAGACAAAAGACCATGATCCAGGACTACGGACATTAAAATGACAGACTCTTTTAATTGTACCAAGTATAGGATATTTCATAGCCTTCTTTGATGCAGTTGGACCCTGCAATAACACTGCAGGTCTTGGTTTTAATGCAAATTAGATGGTATTTTTTATAATCAGCGTACATTTTCCGATTATAGCAAAAACAAGATTACTGAGATGAGTTTTTTGAGCTAAAAGCATATTTTCATCAATTTTAGAAAGATAATCAGCAGAATCATGCTCTGTAGTAACTAATATTATTTATGTTCTTGCATTGTGAACAAAATCGAATGGATAGAACCTTTTTATATTTCAAAGCTGAGTTACGTGGCAACACAGTAATTGTTGTGACAAAGGTTAGGTTTTGTTAATGATTTTTAGATTTAGCAGTGTTCCATTTGCTTGAATCTACAAGTAAACTATGAGAAAAATAAGCTTATTTACTGTAGAGAGCAAAATAAATGTTGATTTATTTATTTATATAAACGGACAATTCTCAGGGACGCCTCATGTGGCACAGTCACGCACCCCCCCCCCGAACATCCTCCCAATCATCTCTTTCATCATTGCTGCTATAATTCCTACCGTTATAACCCATTTGAACTGATATGAATAACTTCTGGATTGTACTTGCTAGTGCTAAACAGTAGTGCTAACCATGGTTGTGTCCTCACTCAGAACTTCAGGAGCAGAGAAAAGAAAGGTGGACATCTTAGAGTCAACATAATGAGTTTTAATCATAAAGTATTTTCCAAGTGCTGTTTGATCAATAAAATAACTTTAGCAAGCTTGTTTCCTTTGTATGCATCAGTGTGTTATTTTCAGGCAGTTTAAACTGAGAGGCAGGCGAGCTTTACTTGTAGCTGTGACTTAGGCTACAAAATTAATTGAAATTTAATTGAAGCCATAATATGGAATACTGACATGTTTGCCCTTCACATAATATTGTACAGACTAAAAAAGACATTTTTGTTTGGTAAAGATGTCTACAAAAAAAGGACCATAGTTTTAATTAACATGAGAATAACTATTACTATAAAAATAAGCAATTCTTCAAACATTAAATTTTTTTGCAGTTGCAATGCATCAAAATGATCATACATAGATGTTCTTTTCCAAATTATTTATTTATTGCAGTTATCAGGGTGGATGTTTTTGTACTGCATAATTAAAGAACCTCTCTGTGATGCTGATGATTGTGCTGTAAAATGCTTCATTCTCAATATAATACTGAATGGGGAAAAAATATGGCAACAGATGTCTTCACCTCATTAATTTGCAGAAATTATTATGTTAAATAATTTAGTATTTAGTTAATCAAAAGAACAAAACAAAAACCTAATGGTCAATTCCTGAATTAAATTTTTGCATTACAAACCTCTACTTGTTCAGATGTCCAATTCACTCTGTCACATGACACTGTGACCGAGTGTCTGACTGCAAACACACACACACACTTCCAGGAAGTAGTTCCATACTAAGGCAAACCAAAATAAATAAATGAAAAATAAAAGAAACAAAAGCTTTCATGTATGTATCATGCCTCCAACAAGATGCAGTTTTAAATATTCTTTACATTTGTTTGACCTTTATGAGAACTATCTCACACATCAGTGTAACTTTTGATCAAGTATCATTTATCTGAAGACTTCCGAGTGCTGCTGCTCCAAATGACTCAAAAAGAGACCCCTCATTTCAATAAAAGAAAAATGAATGCACTGAGCTGGAAAACTGTCATAAGAAACATTTGTTACATACTATATATAGTTAATTGTTTTCTCTTTTTAAAAAAAAGAAAACACTGAAAAAACTAATGACTGTGTGACTAATAATTGTAGAATAATTATGATTTTATTTTTGAAAATTCTTAATCAAACAATATAACTATTTAAATTGAGTACTGTATTAAGTACCTGAGTTATTTTTAATTGAAACTAGCCTACTCCACAACTGTTTGTTTTATTTTCACCTTTTCAGTTCTGAGAAATGAATAAGTCATCATTATTATTATATCGATATCTGTTTTGCATCTTATCTTAAAATGATATTACATATTTTGTTGGATTTATGATCATATGACCTTGGTGCTGCAGCAATGAACTATTTTATATACAACAATTCATACAAAGAAAGTACACACAACAGCAAATCAATATAATTATTTCTTCTGGCTGCTGACATCTAGGCCTCTGTCAACTCAATGAAATATTTTGTTATGTTTTAATGTGATGCCACTTTCTGACAACAAAAATGCATTCCTAGTGATACTCTTCTGAATTTATGGTTAGAGGCTTTTCTTTAAAAAGGAATCCTGAGTGAAGATCTGCCAGTGGATCTTTGAAGGACATGGCAAGGACATCGAGGCAAGCGCCAGCAGTAAAGGCGATCCTCAAACAAAGGCCTTTACCAATGAGGGGATTAGGCTTTGGGCTTTGAGAGTAAGAGTGGGATTGAACTGTGCAGCTCTGTTGAAAATACAGCAGAAACACCTTTTTTTCCCCCCGTGAATGTTCCTTATTCCCTCAGATTGGACAGAGTGTATAAGGGAGGGGAGTGGGGGGCAAGCTATCCTTTTTTGCTGAAGTTGTTTGCAAGCAAGCTTTCCTACTTCCACTGAAATGCAAATATTTATATCGGGAGAGAATCTCAATTCCCTGCCACAGCATTGTATGGAAGACAACTTAAGGATTTCCATTGATCTCACAGTATTTCCAGCACATAACAGAAAGCAAGAACATCCCACAAGCAGAACTGCAAAATCATCAGATATGAGGCCAAGACCAATGCAGAAAAAAACCCAACTTGGATGCTTTTGGACACGTCATCTGTGAAGATGGCGGATACTGAATCACTTTGTTTTGAAGAAATACTTCAACACAGAGACCAGATTAACACAAGGCTCTATTTCTCTTTTTGGCTTCACACCAAAGGACCTTGCTACAGTGTAATGTTGTGGAGAAAATTGAATGAACAACCTTCCCTAGGAGACTAATAATATCATGGATCTTGAGTGCTTGCTCTCTGAGATGAGCCCTAACAGAAGGCTTGACAGGAGAAAATGATGTGTTGTTCTCTGCTGGGATAACGGTCCAGGTTCCCCCTCAGACGATTGCTGCCGAGATATGAAGTGTACATAAACCACAGGTTTTTTAGCTCCTCCAGGGCCCGCTAGGGAAGGGAAACTCGTAGAGCAAAGGAAATGAGTGACAGCGAGGAGCGAATGCTACTGTTGAGAGATTCTCAAGTACGGCATGTGCATGTGTGTGCTCTGTCACTCTCTCAAAACATGCAAACAGGAAAAAAAAAAAAACTCACTTCAAAGCATCTACAAATTCAAGATATATTTAAAATGAAGAATGGCAAATTACATTCCAAGTTGAATCCTGAAAATTTCTATGAATATTTTATTTCAGAGATAAGTTTCTCATGCAGAAAAAAACTGGAGGTGGACAAAGCTGCAGGCTAAAAGAGTATGAAGCACTTGCTTATTACAGCTGTGTATCAGTCATAAATCTAAGCTTTCATTTTTCTTCCCTGTTACTAAATCTCTTAAAAGAGAAAATCTGAACAAAAAGCACCTGAGGCTCATAAATTAGGGAAAATTGTGTTGTTTTTTTTATAACGATGTAATTATTGATTAGCCCTAATTACCAACCAACTGATTACCATAGGCTGCTATTGTATTTGATAATGGTGCTTGCCTGACTCCATACAGGACCAGTCAAGCATTCAGTAAAAGTACAAAATCCTTAGAATGGAGACAAAGACAAATTTAACATTAAAAGGTTGGACATTTTGAAAGTTTTCCACTAAATCAGGCAAAGTATGATTTTGTAATCGATTTGTAAATAAATGATGCAGTAATGCAAGTAAAATCAACTCAGGGTGAAAGAAAAAAAAGTGTCCTCACAAGGTTCAGCATCCACAATCATTTGTAATTTATTTTCATCAAATGTCCACAAAAACTGGATTGGACAAATGGTGTGAAATGCTGTCACAACTAGACATGCTGTGAGATCCTTCCATGGAGGCTGGTCCCTGAACAGAATGCGCAGAAAGTAGGATGCAGAGATAATGAAGGGGAAAACAGGAAGAGAGTGATAAAAGAAACACACTTGAAAATGTTCTGTTGAGCAGAAATACCCGATGAGCCAAACACCGGATATATGAAAATGTTGGATGAGTGCAAATGTTTTAGTTGCTAAAACATAAATGTGATGTAGTGTCCGTGTATTATTATATGCTTAACTCCCATTCAGATCATAATAGTTCCACTGAGGCTAGATTCACTTTATTTAGATATTTTGCTCAGATCCAATCTTTTCTTTTCGCCATTCTTGTGCCAATTATAAATTAACGCAACCACCATCAGACTCCAGGGTGACTGGTCCATGACCACGAAGCGATCCACATTAGCAGATTAACATGTGACACCACACAAATTTGGATTTCTATTGTTTACTATCTTGCTGCGTCCCACCTCATCCTGCACAGAATTGTCAATTCAATTCATTTAAATTCAATTCAACTTTATTTGTATAGCGCAAATTCATAACAGTCATCTCAAGGCGCTTCAGAGACAATCAGTTTAAGCCAATCTGATTGTCATACATTCATATATACTAGCCAATAAATAACAAGTAGCCGATGTAAGGAAACCATGTAATTTCAAGAACATCTCCAATGTTTTTCCCATGTAGAAAAAGAAAGCTGAGCGACACCCTAACAGATGATTTTTGGTTTACAGACTATAGGGAAAATGTCACCACATGTTAAAAGAGTATTTTATCATGAACACGAGGACACTATAGTTCCTGTGGAATTATTAAGTGTTCAGTTTAGTATTACACCTTTAAAAAAAACTCTATGATTCTCCCTTAAGCAGGCATTTGATGACAGATTTGAACTCCAGCAGAAGCAGGTTGTGTGGGCGGCTGCCTGCCTTGACTGCTTGGAGTGAGAAGAAAGCGAGTGAAGTAAATAAGTTGTTTTTCAGATTTCACATTTTACAGTAAATACAGTGAATACACAAGCAGATGAACCAATAATAAATCAATGACAAATTAACTTACATTTTCCCCCATAAAAAACAAAAAACAACAAACGCTGTCTTTGCTCATAATTTTGTCTCTAAGCATATTTCAGGCGGAACAAAGGCAACAAAAACTAAAGTTTGAGCTCTGCGTCATTGGCGTGTACAAATCTCCTAACTTGTAAATTGGGCGACATGGGAAAACCCTTGGCAATACATTAGAAGAACGTTTTTAAAAGCCAAAGCATCCCATCGATTTGACCTGGTTGGGCCTTGCAAGCATGAGCCATTAGTATATTCTCAGATGCTGTTTTCAGATATGTTTGTGTAAACGAGCTCCCATGATGATTGTGTGATAAACAGATATAGGAACTTCCCACTATCAATCTGCTAGACAGCATGGACACAATAACCTGTCCTTAGGCATTAAGACTAGTCTCTCTCTTTATTTATTTTTACATAGTGCTACAAATGCACATCATTTTCCCATCAGTTCTCTGAGCAGAATGTACCAAACCTGCATTGTGCTGAAATGAAATGAGCAGAATTGTTAGAGGGCGTTACAAAAATCTTTTTGTTCCTTATATAAGAGCTGCTTTGCCATTTCAGATCATTATGCTGGAGAGTTTCATATTTGTTTCACAATAGGACAATGATGCGTGAAAGAAAGAGAGCGTGCCTCGAGTCTCCGTGTCATATTTGATGTGCTTGTGTTTCATGTTGGGCTTTAAAGTCTGACTTAAAAAAAAACTATTCATTAGGAATTTTTAGCATCTAAAGATTTTTACAGCAACATTTTTTTGCCATTTAAATATTGATCTAAAGTGGCTTTCACATATAACAAACAAGCAAATGACGGACATGTATCCTTGGGAAAACTTCTGGATTGTCAGGTTAGCACAACAGATCCTGTCAAAGAATAGTTTTTTGTTTTTTTCTCATTGAAGTTCTGATGTGTTGTTTTTTAAACTTTTAGCAGAGTAATTGATTTCAGTATTGCAATTCTACTCCACGGCATTTGTTAAAGCATAGCGTGTTCTTACTGCACAGGTAATCCTGATGTTGCATGACGTATGATTGCTACTCCAATGTGCAAACAATAATCAAATCGCATCAAATCAAATTTTATTTATAAAGCGCTTTTCCTGCAAAGGTAACACCAAGTTCTTTACTGTAAAAAAAAAAAAAAAAAAGCTTCACACACCCAGTTCTATGACACATTAAACAACCCACCCACCAAACAACCCATCACACACACAAACAAACACACCCACAGGCCCTCCTAATTTCTGTCTC
>JAVQJG010031414.1:0-11995 GCA_036024015.1 Craterocephalus amniculus
ATATATAAACACACCTTTTTTCGCATTTTAAAGCCCTTGTGAAATGCAAGTAAAAGGATAGACAGGAATGCAATGGGGTTTTCTGTGAAACAGCCCAAAATCAGAGTGTTTTGAGGGGGTGGGGCTAAGTCTCCCAGGTGGTAGACACCCCCCCTATCTTTTAGGTGTTTGGTAATTCCTTGGCTGTTAAAATTAATTTGGTTTGAGATGATTTAGCTGCAGGAAAGAGTCTGGATTCACACTGCAAGTGGACTGAAATGTACATTCACCAGTTTTAATGTTAATGTTGGAATACTCCAAACCATCCAGCAATCTGTGGCGGCAAAACAGCATTCCTTTTTTTAGCTGTTTGTTTACGCTGCTCAAAAGGCCCAGTTTGCGCTGATTTGTGAAAGCTGCTTGTTTGTTGTTTCAGGTGTGCCATACCAGCTAATTTGCATCCTTTATACAAACATGCTGAAAGGCTAAGTTGTTACAAAAATGAGAAAAAAATCTGGGCAAAGAAGATGGCATTCCAGGTGTTAAGTGCACAAAAATAATATGAAACACATTAAAAGTAAAAGTAAAAAAAGGCTTTTCTGCTTATTTAAATAATAGGAGAATTATATCTTTACATGTTAAACATTTAGATGTTACAGCATTTAAGTGAAGTCTAACTTCATCTATTTCAGTTAAAAGTAATGATCTGAAACTTACTGAGACCATATTTCTAAGGTTGAAGATGTGGTAACAATTTACAGTAGCAAAATGCACAAATGCATCTAAGCTGAAAATACACAAGGTAGTATGAGTAAATGAGGTAATGAACAGTTAAACAATTAAGTGTCAGAATGGAAATCAAGATGAGTAAACTATCTGTGATTCAGTTCAAATACATGATGCACAAAGCCCTCCTAAAGTCATCCTCGCGTTCAGTGTTACAGTTTACTGGATGAGCTGGCGCTACAGGCTGCGTTTCAACCCCCTTGCTCACCAACATGCACAACCATTGTAATTCTGTATTCCACATGTGCATTCACTCTTGTCTCTGTAAATTTGTCATGCTGGAATAAATCTTTGTTCGTATAAAAATGCAAATTCTGGAGTTGGATTGGCACCAAGATGCCAAAGAGTCAAGCAGCATTTTGATGTTGGGGAACAGGCTGTCCGTGCAGATCTCTGATTTTCTGACCTGAATTTGAAGATGTTGCAGTTTTGAATGTTCCGTAAAATCCCTGATGATTATTACCTATGCAGCATTCCCTGTAGATAATATTCATCTTTCTTCTTTATATTGTACTTAAATGCATTCAGCTACATTCACTTAAAACGTCCTTCATCTTTATATTATTTTGATTGATTTACAAGTACTAACCTTATCTCAAAGAAGGAGGAGCTCTTAGCACCCTTTGAGGGTTTCATTTCAGTTATCATCTAAAATATTTTTTATCATTTCTTTAAAATGATTTTCAAAACCTGCAAAAGAGAAAATGCCAGCAGAGACGAGTCACTGCATCGGTTTAAATGGTTTCATTCAAAGCCCTCTGAATAAGTACGGATTGCAAAGTTATAACACAAAAACAGCATTAATGGAACAATAAAAGTAAATTTTATGACCTAACCCCTGTCATAAATCAGTTGTAATGAATATCAACTAACAAAAAATCTTCTCTAATTAGTTAATAGCATCTAATGGAACATATCAGCCCTCCTTTTCTGCACGCTTAACATGCATGGTGCCTGAGAGTCCATTCTAGATTAGCTAGGTCTGTAAAGCTTGTTATATAACTTGTTCTGCTTCATTCTTAAATGCATTAAATCCGTTTTGACTCACGGAATCTCTTTAAGTCTTATGAAATTAACTCATGATAAATGAGTGCGGCCCATAAGTATGCAAACTTAAACTTGACCTTGGCAGCAAATGGACAAACCAGTTGTCCCAGATTTTTCTGGGTGTAGCAAATTTGCAAATACTGTCATTTTTGGCTGGTTTTGTATTTTGTTGGATTCTTCCACACCTCCGATTTGACCTTTTGATTTCTGCTTCCCCCCACCTAGTCACCCTTGCCCTGTCCTGTGGGATTAACCCCGACAGGGAAGATGAGCCAGCATTGCAGATTGGAACATGCCTCATTACAGAGAGATTTAGCTTGAGATTTCTGCATCTTATGCACATAACAAATCAATGTGATAATAGCACAGAGAATGAGGAAGAGGAGAACAAACAGACGAGGGAAGCGGAAAAGAGATTCAGAGTGGTATGAGAGCAAGTTGCATCTCAGTAGGATCAATCATGTTTGAGATCAAATGAATAGAAGGGAAAATGATGTATTAATCCCAGAGCAAAATTCAAGATAGATAAATGTATGCATAGAGAAAAGATGAAATAAATGAATTACCAGGAATAAAACAGGAAAAAAAAGCTGTGATTGAGACAACAAAAGAAAGAAAAGTTCATAGAATTTAAAAGCGAAATTAACTGGTGGTGGGTGAGTGTGTCAGGATTGAGTATAAAAGGAGCGTCCACCAAAGGTTCAGTCTTTCCAAGTGTTGACTCACAGCCTGCCAACTGGTGCCAAAATGTATAAAAAAAAAAGAAAATATATACATCTCAAAGCAAAATTTGGTCGTTTAATACATAAAAGCCAGGACCAGAAACCACTATTTGTTACCTTTAAAACATCAGCAAACACTGCCTTTATCAATGAAATCTCCAAAACCAGCTTCTGAGATAATATGGAGGAGCATCCATATCCATAGCATGACCTATTTTCATATTTGCGATGGCATCATCGATGCAGAGGCATTTATTGGAATTTTGGAGAGGCATATGTGGTCATCCAAGTTGCATCTTTGTCCAAGAGTTACTCCCGGGCAATCCCAAATCTCATTCTGTACCACGTCCAATAGTTGGCATGTGCGTTATATAATCATGTCTTTTGTACTTGAGTCTGTTAAAACAAGATGAAAACAAATGAACAAATCATAAACCTAAACCTCTTTGGGAAAGAAAGGGCTTTGTAAAAAGGCATTGATTGGTAAATCCACAGATTCTGAGAACCCCATTTGGGAACAGTGCGAAAAGCATACAGTTGTTGTGCATAATCAGAAGCTTCATCTGTTCCGTAGCAGACAAGCAACAACAAATGCCCTTATGAGACTCAGTGTGTGCAGAAAGGGAACAAGAAAGCTGCCAAGAAAGCTTTCCAAGCTGCAAAAGAGCAAAGGGAGTGAGAAACGAAAGCGCAGAGCAAATGTGTTAACCCCACTAAAACTCCATCTCACTCCAGCATTCTTAGTGTCTCATCTCTGACTGCAAGCAAGATGTTATTTAATAAAGGCTAGTGCATTTACGTTTTAGAAGTGCTCTCACCCCGAGGGCAGTGTCAATATAACAAATGAAAAGACAAACTTAAAGTTACACAGAAGCCCTGAGGCCAAATATTACTGATGAAATCCCAAAATACAATGAATATGTTTCTGTCAAGGAAATATCCTAATAAATTTGTACTGAAGACTTTCCAGCCTCGAGGCTTCATATCCACACTGATGAAAATGAAGTTGATAAAACTTAAGAAGCTGTACAGAAACTCCCCCACCATTGTGACACGGATGGATTCAGAAAGCCAGCTGATCATCCTTTTCTAGCTATAAATAACAATCGTCTGTGCCAGATTTCATCAGATGCGATAGCTAATTAAGACGAGAGTGGCTCTGGGAGTTTGCTGACCGCTCATAAATGTGGCCCCTGCAAAATGGGTCTCTTAAGATGCATTGATAACTGATGGGATAACATAGTGAGAATCGGCATCCTTGTTCGTTTGCCTATAAAACACGAGTCAATGGAAGCGTTGTTCTTTACCGAGTTAAATGAGTAAATTCAACAACATTGATTTAATTTTACAAGTCAAGGTGACAGCTGTTGATCTATAGCAATCCATCATTTCTCATCCATCAATATATGCAACAACCTAGTTTTCCTATACAACCCACCCTCCCAATCACATTTATCATTGACCGTAGAAGTTGATGGGAGCCTTCTAGTTAGTTTGATTAAAGTCAAATCTCCAGATTTGGTTATTGTAATACAATATTTGGTCAATTTGATTGAAAGATCTCCAATTTTAAGGTTTAAGAACTGCACGTTCTTAGACTCTTTGGTGAATTTTGACGTTTGCCCACGGCCACGACACAGGAAGTTAATCCAATCCTTTTCTAAGTTTTCATGTTTGTCTGAAAATGTATTTTAGAAGCAGAATATCCCTTAAGGAAAAAAGCAAGCCTGCTTATTTTCACAATATGAGGGGATATACATGGGGGCCCGGTATTTTTTCCTCTACTTGTATTTACCGAAATGCTCATTATCAAAGGATTTATTAACTGCATCTGTATCTGTGGAGCTCCATAACCTTCTGGAATCTAATGATATCTAAATAAGTGACAGTTATGTTTCATCTGTGATTAAAAGTCCAAAGTAATGGCAATATCTGCAATCAAATGTTGCCTAAACTTCAAGGTGAGCTTTTAGTGAGCAATTATTCAATGGTTATACAAGTTCTTTACAATTTAAAAAATGAGATGATAAAGTTCTCGGTGAACTTTTAATTGGAATAGTCTGCAAACTTTTATGTGGCTTTAAGTGGTAAATTAGTTGCAGACCACAAATCTGAGGCATTTTATGAATGAAGTGGGACAAGTGGCCATTCAGCTTAAAATGCTGCACACCTGAGCCAAAGCCCTGATTTATGAGCAGCTCAAGCAACATTTTAAATCATTCATTCCAGCTTTAATGTTTTCTATCTGAACTCAAACTGTCCTGTAGGGACAGCCGTTTATGGACCTCTAATGTTCGCTTAGTCGTTGTCTTGCAGAGGTTAGAATAGTCATTGTGCCTGCCTTCCAATGTCATGTTCAGGTGAAAGTATGTGCGGAGTCATTTGATGGTTTGGCTCTGCTTTTTCAGCCAAGGGTCCCAGAACAGCTCCCTGGAGGAGGTCCACCTGGATGGATTCCCTCCGGCCCCACGTCTGGTGGAGATGCAACGAGACCCGGTGCTGGGCTTTGGCTTTGTGGCGGGCAGTGAGAAACCGGTGGTGGTCCGCTCTGTCACACCAGGTTTGAGCAATTACAAACCACAGGATCATTTATTTATTTATTTTATTTTATTTTATTTGTTGTTGTTTGTTTTTATTCATCAAAATAAATTTTTAACCTGTATTTTCCAGCATAGTAGCAAGTAGAATGATTGTGTGGCCACTATTTTGTGCTGAGCAAATAAAAATAAAATTAAATAGAATATATGTAAATACAAAATTTAATTAAATTAGAAAACAACAACAACAACAAAAAAAACAATGACAGTATTCAGGTTATTTGTTTCATCTTATAACTTTTACCCCCATAAATTTACCTATTGTCATGTTTTTGTGGATATTTTGATCAAATTTTTGTATGTCCTGCAAAGCAAGCAACCGCAGTCATATTCATTTATTTTACATCGACCACAGACCAGATTTACCACATTCTTACAATGCAGCATCACTTAAAGTGTCATTCTTCAGCTATAAAAACAGCTGCTAGACAATGTACAAAACCATCTCAGCTCTGGAACATACCAACATTTTTGATTAAATGCAAAGTGTCAAACATACTTAAAATCTATTAAAGGGCTACATTTCAGAGTTCCAAAACATGAGTGGCCTCAAGCTTGTATTGTACAAACTGTTTAAAGGGGCTAATAATTAGGTGGGACGGAGTGGATAGTGCTGCTACATCAGGAACTTTCATGAATGATAACCCAATTTGAGCCCAATCTGAGCTGATAACATCAAAGGGATTTTTCATACATGGCTGTGGTAAAATACAATCAGACCACATTATGACCCCGATTCTTAAAAACTGACTTATTACATACACGTATAAATGTTGAAACAGAGCCATTTTTTTATGTTATGGAAAATATTAGCTCATTTTCATTCTCAAAAAAGTTGGAAAACAGGCACTGAAACGCTGGAAAATTAACTTCATAAATTAAAAACAACTGGAGGAGCATTTGACTAGTAATTAGGTTTACTGGAAATACATCAGTAATGTAAAAAGGAACATGTGAAGACAGATGTTCACCAATATTAAAACTGTTAAAAAAATGCTCCTTTTGTAAAAGCTCTAAATATCCCACCATCTCAAGACAAAAGGTTCAGAGAGTCAGGAGGAACCTCCCACAGCAGGAAACTTTATCCATAGGACAGGGTAAAATGTTATATTTATTGCATATAATTACATTTTGTAGTAACTTCTAAGCTTATTAGTCAAAAACTCCACTGAAATATGATCATCCGACGAGAGAATTGGGTAAATAATAATATAGATAGCAATTCAAAGTAGGTAAGCTGGACCCATGGCACCTGCTGTGCTTCTGTTATTACTGAAAAATATAATCCTCATCATTTAAAAAGATGCTAATCAGAGCAAGCAGTTGCTGTTTTAATTGATTTGAAGGAAGCAGCCTGTGCAGACTTTTAAGTCTTAAGCCTCTAATCAGTTATTGTAGAAGTAAATACAAAGGTAATGACTAAATGGATGACTTGATGTATGTTTATTGATTTGTTTTAATTGCTAAATGCTGCCAATCTGCTTACACACTTCTATGAGCCATCAGACACACTCGGTAATTGGACATCTCAGTAATCAATCAGTTACGAAGCAGACAGTTGAATAATGAATATTCTGTTTACACCGCTCTTAGACGAAATGAATATAGATGTTATATTTTCATCTCAATATAGCATCTACATTAATATAGTTATAGGTGGACTCATACCAGACACGGTACATTTCATTCTAGTGCTTTAATGGCTTGTTTGTATGTTTTTTTTGTGCACAGGTGGTCCGTCGGAGGGGAAGCTGCTGCCGGGTGATGAGATCATCATGATCAATGATGAACCTGTCAGCTCGGCTCCCAGAGAACGAGTCATCGATCTCGTCAGGTGGAGCCACAGACCTCAGGGACACTTTCAACTTCAACACATGAGAACATAAAAGTTCAAGTAGTCTGATGTGGATTTTCAAGCGTGTTCAAGATCACTTTTTGGCTGTAAAAGCCTTTCTCACTGCATTTATTTGACTTTTAGCAGTTTTTTAAACTTATGTTTATTTCCAAATTTTTATCATGTTTGCCAGAATCCGTTCTTCCCTTAACTATTGAAACGTTCACTGAGCCTCAGGTCGCATTACTACCCCTAATGATAGTTGATGTACCCTTGTGCTTAGTAGATGGAGATGGCTTCCCGTCGTTTAGTCCTCTTAATCACCAAAGCGATGTCCCAGAAGCCTTCTCTCTCACACAGCTGTAAATGAATCTGACTGTTGCAACAGGACATGCACATCAAAAATACAAGAGAGACTGATGGTCACGCCTGGTAGCAATTTGTAAATTTGACGAATAAGTACTTGAAGTCCTCGTTACTGAAGTTAGACGGATCTGTTGCACTTTGCTGCCCCTTAAAGAAGATGTATTTGGCAAGGCTTGCATGCTGTCTTTTCTCTGAGCTCTCTCCAGCCAGTAAAAGTTAGGTTAATGTGTTGATATCCAGTTGCTGGTAAGTGAGGCAAAACTTAAATACAGCTTTCATGTGACACACAGTTGTGAAGTCGACCTTCAATGCCATGGCAACTCCATAACAAATTTCAGTGTGATGTCCAGATGAGTTGGAAACTTACATAGTGAATCTTTACAAAAAAGACTTGCTCCTTTATTTTGGTCCTGTTATCTCGTTATAGCTTTGGACTTCTTACTGCTGGAAAAAGGTTTGCAAAGTTGCACAAAAAGTAAACTTGGACTTGTGTAAACAGTGGAGGAAAGATTCAAGATCCAATCTTTGGGTGCCCAAACATTTACACTTTACTTTTCTCTGCTATAAAACATAAAGACGGGTTAATATTTACTTGAATAAGCTGAAATGTGAAAGATGACAAACAATTTTAAACGGCAGGTTAGTCATAGCAAGAATACGAAATTGATTGTCATTCCAATTAAGTACTTGCCAAATGTGAGCAACAACTTTTCTCTCATCTGCTTAAGTTTTAGATCTGCTCAAGAGAAAGTCTGATTAAAACTCTGTTTCAGAGGACACAACTTGCAATGTCTGAAATAATGTTTGACTTCTTAGGAACACAATCACTCTTCTTTTTTTAATTATCCGAGGAAGCTAATGAATCTGTGTGAAAGCTTTTTGGATATAAAAGCATCTGTCTTGTTGCTGCCGGAAGCTTCTTTTTCTACTTCACCCGACCCAATCATGTTCCTGTTGCTAATCTGCTGATATTGTCCATTTATTTATTTATTTTTTGACTTTGTGTTTTGCTTTACGCTCGCTGCAGGAGCTGCAAAGAATCCATCATGCTGACAGTTGTTCAACCGTATCCTGTGAGTAAATTTGATCCTTGTTTGTTGGAAATATTAAGAAGTTCTTCTTTTTAGAAGTCATGCAGTATAGTTTTGCTGTATTTGTGTAATTTTTAGAAATGAGACCATGTTCATGATGGTGTCTGATGACTGTTGAGATAAAATGAGATTAAATCAGGTCAATGGATAACTGTTATGTTTCAGCTGCACCACATGTTTTCTGTAACCTGAAACTGGCCAAAGCTTTTCAAGGTCCAAATTCATTTTCTGTTTGTGTCTTATCATTTTTTGTCAACAAAGTATATAAAAAGCCAAAAACTAAAAGTGGAATGGGCCTCCTTCCACATTACAAATTAGCCATAAATTAGAGTTTGGTGTAGGTTAGTTCTCTGCATCTGTACCGCTCTGTCTGTGAGCTATGCTTGTGTGAGAACATAGCTTTTCACCAGTCAGAATTTTACCATCTTGCTCATTTATTACCTTTACTCAGATTACATCAACATCAAGTGGTAGTTGAACAATGCATTGACCAGTAGCTACATTAGCATATTGTAACCGCTAGCTCACATGAATAATAGTATAACTACCCCAATTCATTGCCTATGATACAGCAGATTTATGGTGCGTTTGATTTGTCCTTTGAAGTCGGATTTTCCGAGTTCTGAGTTGTAAATACAACCTAAACACTCCCTGTAGACAAAAATCCGACTCAGAAGTCAGGGAAGTCTCACCAACCCCGACTTCACCTAGTAAAGATTACTGACCAACAAATCAATGGTGACTAAAACTAAAAGTGCATATATTTATGTTTAAATGTTCTTATTTAACTTTAGGCTACAAAAATTAGAGTTAAAGGTACTGTTACTTCTATGCAGAGTTAAAGTTTACAAAATGCAACACTAAATGCTAAATAAAAACGTTGGATGTGATCTCTCTGCTAACACTAAAAGCTGTTTGCTAACATGGTTTTCCTGTGGTACATAATTGTTACCTTGCTTTAATCAAAATGGGAGCAAATATTTAGATTTTTCTCCCTTTAAATTCTAACATATTAACATCAAGAGTATGCTAGAAGTTAAAGTAGGCTACTATGCTATAGTAGCTATCATTATGTTGGTACATTTTTCGAATTTTCGATGCAGCGCCCCCTGTGGTGAGGAGGCAAATACGTTATTCTTAGACCGGCTGAGTGTTGTAACCCAGTACCCAGTCCTACTGAGTCTAGCAGATTATTAGATGTGTACATGACCTTTAAGTCCTCATAATATATTTAAGGTTGAAGTATTTCTATAAGATCTTTCTTCTGTACACCAGTATTAGTACATTTCATTGCTGTATTGCTGATTCATTCACTGAAAAGTCTTATTTTGGTGACGGATCAGGTCACTGAAGCTGGCCAATGAGAGCAGAGGGAGTTTTTTAGTATAGATGAGGGGCTTGGACAGCTTCTGTATCTCTTGTTTTAACATAAAACCTTTAAAAAAATGCAAGAACAAATAACACTCCAGTAGGCCTTTTCATTGTTGCTTGGAAAAGTTCTTGTGATAAAAGGATTTATCAACTTCCTATTGTTGATTATAATGTTTTTATCACTACAGTTAATGTTATTTTTGCTTAAGAGTCTGCCTTTGGAAAATATTTTCCAAGATTTGCACTGTTTCGTCACAAACAGTAGCTGCTCAACGTGTCAGGAGCAGGAGAAAAGGAATGAGTAATGTTGTTTTAATGTTGGTTTCAGTCTTTTCATTGTGGTTGTTTCTAGAAAAACTAGTGAAATATTGAATAACACAATCCTCATTTTTGTAGGAGCTGAAATATGATCCTGCTCTCTAACAGCACGTCTTTATCTTCACTCAATTATTAAAATTCTTGGGCTGCAAAAATAATACGTCTCCGTTAGCCAAAAATAGGAGGAAAATCATGGATTCAAAAGAAGAAACAAAGGAAAAACTGCAGTTTGGATGCTTTTAAATGTTCAGTGTTGATCTTTTACATTACATATGATGCCCTGGAAACCTTTTATCTCTGCATTGCGTATGTGTTCATACTTGTCTTTATCTCTCTCTTTCCATCTGTCCCTTCTTTTCTCTGCCCCACTCATCTCTTTTCTCTGCCCAACTCATCTCACTTTCTGCCTTTCTTTTTGGACGATTACCTCTCAGTCCCCTAAATCAGCATTCATCAGTGCAGCCAAAAAAGCCATGCTCAAGTCCAATCCGGTCAAAGTGCGCTTTGCTGAGGAGGTCATTATAAACGGCCAGGTTCCAGTAAGTCCAACCAGACACAAACACACACACACACACACATTTTTGCATGACTGCTTGCAATATGTATGTCTCTTACAGGAAATGACAGATTTTTTTCTGCTTAAAAAAGACAGTTAAGTTAATGCAAGATGAAAAAGACTATCAGAGAAATTACTTAACATTTTTTTGACCGAATTGTGTTCACATTCTGGGCACAGAAGCAAAGAATAAAGACTTTCTCCTTTGCAGAACCCGGTGAAGGACAATTCTCTTCTGTTCATGCCAAATGTCCTGAAGGTCTACCTGGAGAATGGGCAGACAAAGTCTTTTCGCTTCGACAGCAGTACCTCTATCAAGGTGTGTGTGTGTGTGTGTGTGTGTGTGTGTGTGTATATTCCATGCCTGAAGGCATACTTCACAGAATTAGCACTTGCTGCTGCATCTCTAATTACAAAAGGAGAATTTCATTTAGGGTTCAGATTAGTGTAAGATTCAGTCGCTTTTTGGGCCTGATTAGTTTCTTATTCATTCAGTTAAGGGCGCAAAGGGTACATTCCTATTTATGATGTTGATTCTTATTCATTTGCATTCCTTTGTGGCTCCAAACTGAATGGAGAAGAAATAGAACCTGACTCCAAAAGAAAATGCTTATGTATTGAATGTGTTGTACTATCATTTAAAGGTGGCTATTTACACATTTCTGTGATTCCATTGTATGAAAGATAAGGAAGTTTTTCACATTTAACAAGAACTTATATTTGTTTTTTAACTTCTTGGAAATGGGTTTTAAGTTTTCTTAAGTCCATCTGAGCTTATATCCAGATATAATGGTGGTGTTTGGGGATTTATAGCTTCCTGCCATCGTCACAGTTTCAGGTTTCATTTCTGGATGCAGCCTTGGATGCTGTTGACTGGAAAATGGTTTTGTAAGGTCTTCTCAACCCCATGTGGTTATTGATCAAGGTGGCCTGACAGATTCTGATTGGCCTTTATACACTGGAATACAGACTCCCTCTGTAGTTGTTTTCACACTGTTAAGCAATGAATTTATTGATAAATGAAACTTTTTGTAATCTTGCATTGAAAAATAGGATCTTATTGATGCTTCTCTAACTGAGTGAGTGTGGCACAAAGCAGGGAGTTAAAGCCCAATCTTTGTTTGGGAGGACAGTTTTGTTAGGGGATGCTCCTTTTAGGGCCTTTTCACATGGCGTGCTCGGGCCCGGGTCCGAGCACGTTTGACCACAAATTTTGTCCATGTGAATGCAAACAGGCCGGGCCCGGGCGCGGCACGGTTGGCCCAGATTGGGAGGTAGTCCAGGACCCGGGCCACCCGTGCTCGAGCACGGATGGATGGCTTGTGAAC
>JAVQJG010031420.1:0-58987 GCA_036024015.1 Craterocephalus amniculus
AGAAAGAGCGTCCCGCCAATGCTAAAAAACTAGCCGCTTTCGCTAACTAAAATGCCCTGGACTCGTACATATGCGCAATCAATGAGTCATTAATTGTAATGAAATTACCACTTTTACCATATACTATACCACGTAGAAAACCAGTTTTCTTAGAAAGATTAAAATAATATCAGGTATAGTTCCTTTAAGTTGACAGCATCCCATCTGCACTATATAGCAGCTTCACCCCTGAGGTGGTTTAGATAAGTATCACTCTTTCCATCTTGCCTTTAATGGCAGAGAGGTATGTTTCCCTTCATCTTTCTTTTTTAGGGAAGTTGTCCTTGGGGAAAATAATTTGAACAAATTCACAGCTAAACCTTAGTAATTC
This sequence comes from Craterocephalus amniculus, assembly GCA_036024015.1. NCBI lineage: Eukaryota > Metazoa > Chordata > Actinopteri > Atheriniformes > Atherinidae > Craterocephalus > Craterocephalus amniculus. The sequence continues at coordinate 371 of JAVQJG010031420.1, forward strand.
AAGAGTTTCCATATACTCATGTTTTAAATCATAGCTTCAAATTCAGTTATTAGTGGGATGGCAGCAGTATATCTGATCTTGTGTTCTCATTTCTATTTGTATATCTTAAGTCTCCCACCTCTTTCACAAGGTTGCTTATCTGAAATGTGAATAAGCCAGGCAGGATGCCAAAAAGAAACTGAATTTGGTGTGCTGGCTGTGGCAAAAGCCACTTTGTTTTTAATATTTGGCTTTTATTACAAGAGGTCCAAACTGAACAGGCAAATATGCTGAAATGTTTACACATGACTGTATTCACTGCCCTTATGTACACTGTCTCCAACTCAACACAAGTGTTTGGTTGCAGGCCTTGTGATTTCAATTTTCGTACACAGTATTATGCAAGTTGTCAGATGTGTTTTTGGGAACTTAAAGGCTGCAGTTGGTACAATTTTTCAGAAGCATCTCCAGCTGGTGCGGAAGGAAATGCATATGACAGTTTTGTGATGCTGGTGAAATACTATTGCTAAAGTTTCTGAGAAAATCTATTACCGGCTATGTCCAAATGACTATAAAATATCACACAATGTTGGTGTCAGTCTTTGTTTTTTGTGTGTGTATGTTTCTTCTATGTAGATAGTTCAGACTCTTACTGTATCTGAGATTTCCATTTAATCTAGTTCAACATGACTGTCTCCCTCAGTGTGACCTGGTGTTGGATGCTGCTCACAGAAAGAGCCCAGAGCCAAGCACAGGCCCCAGAAAAGAAGATATTGTAGAGAGCATCATTTTCAAGGCCTCTGATGTTGTTGTGGTGACCTTTAAAGATGTGGACCTGAATTTTGCTAGGAAAGGTACTGAAAGCATTTTTATTTTCAAACATTATCTTTACTAACTGTACATTGCAAAGTCTGGTGAGTCTGTCTTTTCTATTTGTTACACATAGAAATAAACACATGCCAAGGGACTGCCTATCAGTGCATACACACATTGTATTGATCATTTAGTCTTCACTTGCCTCATGTCACAGAGGCTTTGCCATGAGTGGCCAGTCACTGAAGAGTAATTTGATATATTGATTGGTCTGAAGATTGCCTCAGTGCAGCAAGGACACTGAATAAAAGTTGAGCGAGTCTGTTTTGTGTAATTTGTCTTGACCCTTATAAATTTTCTTCAGAAAACAATGGATTATGTTTTTGTGTTTATAAAGGAAAAGTTGAAATGTTCTTTTAAGGTTTGCCTATTTCAGTAACTTAATAGCTGAAATGTGAATGTGGAGTTTTTGGTTTTACACAGATTTGAGTACATTTTTTCATAGTTTTAACCAATCTGTTGAAATACTGAAATATCCTAATATCCTAAATGTTCAGGTAGTCAACTATATGTTCATCAGTCATTTTATCTGTCAGTCCATCTCTGACTCTCTGTCATCTGTGTGTCTTTTCTTTCCAATGGTCTAGTCTCCTCTGACACAGGTAATTTATGACTGTTCTCTCCTGACACATCTGTAAGCATTCATACGTACATGCCTTATTAGACAATTGAACTGTAAAATGAGAAGCTCAGCTTTAAGCTGTCAGCAGTTGATGCCTTGTTATAATTTTCATGATAACATTTCTAAGATAACTATTGTTGTGTAATCTAAAAGTTAGAATTACATATGTGATGCTGGTCAGTCTCCCTCCATCTTTTCACCAAAGCTTCTGTTATCTTTAGACTGGATGTTCCCACTTACTTGTTGTACATGGCTCACATTTAATTTATCATGCTTTTGACAAATCTAATGTTTAACAGATTTGTTAGACTAAAATATAAACATTTTTAATGGTCATTTATTTGTTTTAAACTAACACACACATTTGATTATTATACTGCCAGTGTTTTAAGTGGACTTTGAAAGTTTTGTTTTAAAATGTGCCATAGAATTAATCATGTTGATGCGGTTAATTCTATTACATTTCATTGGGAGCATCTCTGTTTCTCTCGTTGGTCTTTAGTCAAACCTATCTTGTCCACAGGTCTGATTTGAAAGGGTTTAATAGAAATGATTCATCATATGAGTTGATTCCATTGAAAGCAACAGATTAAAAAAAATTACCCTTTTATTGAGCACACTTGCTTGATTTATTAATTTTTGTCTGAAGTTCTTTTAGCTTATAATTGACTGAAGTCTAAATGCATGTTTTCTTACCCCACACTCTACTTGTCTTTAATCCTTGTTGTATAATTGCTAAAAATGATGCTATATCAGGGTTTCCTACAGAATGGGATTGTACTTGTGGTGGTATGGAATCAGATAGGCCATGGCAAAAGAGGAGGTACCTTTCAACGTATCTTTTCCTGGTAATATACACTATTCACCAAAAGCTTTGGATATTCTTTTTGTTTGATGTCAGAATGTACCCAAAATGCATGCTAACCCTTTCAGGTGAACTTAATTTGGCCTTTTCTGAACTTTTTATACACTTGGACAACTGTTCCATGTTTAGATATTTATTGCACAATATAACTGTTCTCTAACAAGGTGACTAATGGCAAAAACAAGCCAAAACAATAGAAGTGCCGGAGCCATGAATCAGTCACTAAATGTTCTGGTTCGGCTTGTATTTAAACAGTACTCATCTTCTTATTGGTCACATATTGACACAATACAAAATGTAACACTAGTCATTGAGACATCAACATCTATATGTTATGGTATTTTTAGATTTTGTTTGAGTAAATGGTGTGAAATGAAGGAATTTACATTGTGAAATTCTACTTTTCTGTCAGTTTTATCTGGAAGTTGAATGTCCTTTACTTTTTGTGCGTAGTGTACAAAGATTGACTGACTGTCTTGCACAGAAAGTAATTATTAAAAGGTTAGTACAGTTTGTTTTGTTTTTTCCGAAATTAAAAGTGCTACAAAAGTCTCTAGAGTTTCTGCTGTGACACTATTTTGATCCATACTGTTTGCACAGAACAGGGAGGGGCTAATTTATGTGTGTGTAAAATTGGTCAGCTGCACTCGCCTTGCAGGGGTGCCAAACTCTGATCTTTTTCTCCAGGGCCACTATCCTGCAAGCTTTCCTAATTTCCCTACACTTGATTCCACTGTGTTGGAGCACAAAAACAAAACCTGCTGGACAGTGACCCTTGAGGACCAGAGGTTGACACCTGTGCTGGGAAGCATAGTGCCGAAGCCTTGCTCTTTGCTCTGCAGTAGCAGAGTTTACCATTTTGGATGGTAAATAATAAAGATGTAAATGAGTAGTCAGATATATTTATGTGGCAGTTGGCATATGTGGACTGCCCACCCAAGTGTTAGCATTGTGTGGGAAACCCTGGATATGTATGCTATATATACAAGCCCCTTGATCCACAAAGCATGCAAACAACCTGTATAAATATTTATCAGATATGTTAACCCAGTATGTGTTCAGTGCCAATGTCTTGTTTCTGTTTTATCTTCATCACATGTGCTTAAATGTACTTAGTAATTTGTGGAATGTAAGAGTTATACAACCCCAGGTGGCTGGTAAGCTTTATGCACACAGCCCTTCGTAGCCAGATATGTCAAATGAAAATGCGAGAGCAGATTCCTGCTAACAGGAGATTCGATTTTCTCTCCTATTAAAATTGGGGCTTCTTATTGAGCATAGCTGGGATCACTTTTTCTTAAGCCGAGGTATTTAATGTGTGTGAGCTCTCATCAGTACCAAGTAGAGGCGAGTGCTGCACCTCAAGTTGTTGCCATAGTGACGCTGGACAAATTAAGTAATGGAAAAAGTCAGACACTCCTGTGATACCTGAATTTGAATTTATGCTAAAAGTATGCAAGAATTGAAGCATCATACTGATTAATGTAATGAAAACATGTGACATATTGACAATGATTTCTCGTGTCTGTCTTAGTTGTGTCTGTACTGTATCTTAGATTGCCCTGGTACAGTAGCACACTTTCATTTACCAGCCTCACCAAAGGGAACTTAAGGCAAAGCTGAAATGTTCTGAAAAGATATTTTTACCATACAATTAGAACCATGTTTGGCTGTGAGTGAGTCTGAACTTCCTAAACTGTCATTGATATCTTTGCTTTGACAACTTATGGAAGAGGCTGATAAAGCATGAGCTCTTCTATGCATAAACAGTGAAAGTGCAACCATGTGACTGTATACTGCCAAAAACTGGAAGGGTGCTATGTGCTACGCAAATAAATGTTAATTGTCTTTTGTCACAGACAACTTCACGGATGCTGCTGTGAGCAATAGAATCAATGGTGAGCACAAAGAGAAAGATTTAGAGCCGTGGGATGGTGGAGAGACACACACCTCTGACAGCCTTGAGTCTCTGGACACAGATGTGGTGAGATTAAAAACACAAACACAACAAAGAGACCTAGGTTGTACCTGGGATGCCGTCCAAACTTCCAACAGAATGGCTGTGTCATCTGTTGAAGTAAATATTTACAAGATATTTTGTCCATTTTTTTCCCTTTGCTACTGCTCTCCACATCAGTCTAATGGATGGGATCCCAACGACATGTTCAAGTACAACGAGGAGAAGTACGGTGTCTTGTCTACATATGACAGCAGCCTGTCCACATATACGTAAGCCTCAGCAGTTTTTTCCGCTCATTTTTCTGTCTGGGCATCTGGTGATGATTTGGGCTCTACATGCCACCACATTGGGTTTGAAATGAAACAACTAAGATGTAATTGAAGTGGAGAGTTTCAGATTTAATTCAAGTGGTTAAATAAAATGGGCAGGTGGCTCAGATGGTAGGGCGGGTCATTTAGTGATTTGAAGGGTGATTTTTAGGGCTGTAACATTACCTGTAAAAGTATCGAAATCGCGATACTCGGCCTCTGTCCTGTCTCGCGATGACAAATGACAAGTTCGATAGTAGCTACTCCATTTTGTTTGATTAAGCCCTTACATGTAATATATGAATCAAGTATAATTTCACATTAACACCATTACTATTCCCTACAAATAGAGAATTTCCAGAGATGTGCTCAGGTTTGTTCATTACAGAGGGGTGTCTTATAATCACATATCCACTTAACTCATGGTGCAGCCCTGGACCAATCAGAAAACAGCACCACTTCATCAGGAGGACCTTTTAGTGTAGGATCCATTAGGGTATTGCACCTGGTTGCGCCACTGAAAACGGCCTGACGTTACCATCTTTGATGCACTCGGCAAAATAAACAAACAGACACTGCAGTAAGTCAAATGTCTTAATTGAAATTGGTAACTTATATTCGTGTTTTTGGCTGTACCACCCAGTCAGACAGCAAGAAAGACATGGAGTATTATTAACATCATGGGACAATGCCATAAGTTGTCAGATGAAATGAGGTGCTTGTAGTTAGCAGCAAAGCTAAACCGAGAATCGTGGATTAAAAATCGTGATACGAATCGAGTCGTGAGTTGGAGTATCGTTACAGCCCTAGTGATTTGAAAGGTGGTTCGAATCCCACTGCTCCCACCTCAGTCACCTGTCGTGTCCTTGGGCAAGACACCTTACCCTCATTGCCTCCAGTGATGGCACCGCTGTTAAAACTCAATTGTAAGTCCCTTTGGATACAAGCGTCAGCTAAACGACAGTAATGTAAAAGATCTTACTAAATATTTTGGAATCGCAACCAGTTTTATGCAAAATCTCACAATGTCAGGAGCTCAAAAGTAATTGGTCAATTATCTTACCATGCATAAGTTGTATCCAAAAAATCCAACAGCTACCTGAAGTCTGGAGCATGAACATCATCAAACACTGGCTTTCTTCTTTAGTGATGCTTTGCCCGACTTTTTCCGCAGCTGTCTTTAGCATTATTTGTGGGTTTTACTGCCCACACCTTCTCCTAAATTTATGGCCATTCATGTTGAGATCCGATGACTGACTTGGCTTTTACAGAATAATATAGTCCTTTGTCTGTAAATCATGTTTTACAGAAGTTTTAGTGTACTTTTGATCATGAGCTGTTCCCAGTCTTCTCCAAAGTGATCTTATTTTCATCTGTCAAAAGAATGTTGATCCTGAACTGAGCTAGCTTCTTTAAGATCTTTTTTGGTGAAGTCTAATCTGGATTTTCCATTCTTGAAACTAATTAATGGTTGGCACCTTGTGGGGAACCCTCTCCTGTCACAGCATTAGCTTCCAAATGCAAATGCAGCTGCTGGAATCAACTCAAAACCTTTTATCCATTTAACTGATGATGGATTAGTAAGGATGTGGCACACAAAGCCCATTGAAAAGCTTCAGAGTTAACCGTCCAATTACGTTTGGTTCTTAAAAATAAGAGTCAACTTTATAATAAACAGGTATAATACCTAAACCTTCTCTCCAATTTGGATGTCAATACCCTCAAATTAAAGCTGAGCTAATTGTAGCGTGTTATTATCAGGCCTAATCTGTGCAGATTTTTTTTTACCCCAGGGTCCCCTTAGAGCGTGATAACTCAGAAGAGTTCCTGAAGAGAGAAGCACGTGCTGCCCAGCTGGCAGAGGAGATTGAAGCCAGCGCCACGTACAAAGCCCGTGTGGCCCTGGAGAACGATGAGCGCACTGATGAGGAGAAATACACTGCTGTGGTTCGAGGGGAGAGGGAGGCTCATGCGCTCAGCAGGTAACAGCAGCTTTCACATAGTACCATTTAACATTGTTTGTACACACCTTTCATTCAGAAGTCCATTGGCATGTTGATTTATTCTCCTTGTTGGTAATTTGTTCTGCATTACCACACCCTTTTAAAAGATATAAGTCCAACTTTTCGCATCATTTTATGTGTGGTCAGCTGGCACACTTTGAAGTGAGGCTGGCTTGGCTGATTTAATTGCCATAATACCTCCCAGTAGCCTATACAGTAGATTTATTATTCTTTCTGGATGATGTATCATTTAAAGTTTCTTTCTAAACAGAAAAATGCTTCTTTCACATTTTACAATCTGTAGCATGTTTACCCATTAACACCCGTCTTGAAATTTATTTAGATTTATTATCGAGGAGTGCAGAGTTCTTTCATAGGCTCTGTTCATTACAGTAAAAAGAACCCGAAAGAGGCATTTCTGTGTGATTTATTATCAGTGCTTGTTTTTTCAAGGTACTAGATGATTCTCTGGACCAGCTCAAGAAAATATTTCTTTGTAACAGCTCATTATACAACACTTATACATTTATACATGTATCAGATGTTTTATACAGTGCTCTTCTGCAGTGAGAAGACTTCAGCCTTGAGAGGCAATTTAAACTCAATGGGGAAAAAAGTAGTTCCACAAATTCACTGAGAAGACGTCATCTATTACCAGAACAAATGTTTTAATGACAATTAAGGAAAACTTGCTTATTTTGGGCAATGAGAGGTACTGGGGTTCATATAATGTGGTGTAGAATGGATTCCTTATTGTGTTTAACCCGACCATCTGCTTGTTTTTCTGTATGTTTGTTTTGTGAGCGTAGAGAGAACAAGTACATTCCTCCAGGTCAGAGAAACAGGGAAACCATGTCCTGGGGGCCAGGACGTCAGAACTCGCCTCGTCTGGGTCAGAGCTCTGCGGGACCCTCAACTCCCCGTCCAGGACCTCACGACTACAGTCCCAGTTCCGGGGCCGACCAGAGGGTGGTTAATGGAGGTACGTTTAATCAATGCAGTCCACTCACTCTGTGCACTTTGGAAATGTCGTTTCTCAAGTGGCTTTGTCAGCACAGTGGCTGAACTACGACATTTTTTTCTGAAAGCCAAGTTGGTGAATTAGATGTTATTTGTTGTTCGTATTAATTCCATTTTCTGCATTAATAACTTCTATGTTTTTACCTTTTCTTTCTCATATTTATTAACACACCCCTTTTCCATTTTTGCTGAGCCTTTTTTTCTCCCACTTGAACTGATTCATCATTCTTGTTAATTTGTCCTTGCCTCTTTTAGGTTCATCCCATTGGCCCTCACCCTGTCCATCTCCTTCCTCTCGTCCCCCCTCTCGTTACCAGTCTGGCCCCTCCTCCCTGCCTCCTCGGGCGACCACGCCCACCAGACCACCTTCCAGACCCCCTTCTCGACCTTCCAGGCCTCCCTCTCATTCATCTCATCCCTCCTATTCTTCCTCTTCATCCTCCTTTTCTCACCATGGGCCCACGTCGCCAGCCTCCACTCTGCCCAAACGCATGTCTTCAGAAGGTATCCACATCACTGTGGAGCAGACCTGGGCAAAGACATGAGTTGAAGGTGGAGGCATTGAACGCAGAGTTGAAACCAATTTTCCAATCAAATTGAGAATGCTGGGAAAAAAACCCTTTCAAAGCAAATTTTGCCCAGGTCTAGTGTGGAACAACAAAAATGGGTGGAACTGCTTCTTCAGACTGACTTGTGGTCAGTTTTGGAATGGCCACTCACACTAAACATGTGAGGATTGGTACTGAACAAAACTGACCCTTTGTTGGTGGATCAGGCAGTTTCTCCACGGCATGTGGGTGCATCTGAGGTTGTTGTTTTTGTGTTTTCTTTTCTGTGCTTTCTGCACCTAACATGGGTCCTGCCACAAAAACACCAATGTCTGGATTTGTTTGCTGCAAACTTTTCAAAGTGAAATTGGAGGGGGGGAAACAAGGCTGTGTAAACATGTCAATGACATGTGAGAAAGATGTTTTTAAAAAAAAAAAAGCAAACATTTGAAACAGTAATTTGAGTCACATTCAGTGTTTTGCTGTGTTTCGGTGCAATATAGTTGTAACAATGAAAATTAAAATTCCAACTCTGACTTTGAAAATTAATATTTGCGTTCATATTGAATACACTCCTTAGGAGTTATTTATTTACATGTGAAAGCCCACTTTCAGTTAACCAAAGGTGTCCTTAGATAACAGTAACATAAAAGTATCTGGTGCCTGTAGTAAAAGTCAGGCATTTCAGCCAGATCTATGATCCGCCACAGCCACCGGACTGCAGACGTTTGTTTTGAAGCAGAGAAAATAAGGAAAGATTAATGCCCCACTTCTCTCCTCTGTTTTCTCATCTCTCACTTCACTTTGTTGTGGTTTTAAAAAGTGTGTTGCAGTGTTTTGGTCACTTTCAAAGATCATCTGCGGTTTCTCCACTAAAATGCATGCCCACCTACTGTCTGATGAGATTTTTTAAAATCAGACATTATGATGGAGTCGTTGAAAAGGTTTCTGCTCTTTCTGATCCAGAGATGAGTTTGAAAAAGAAGCCGCCACTGCTGGATGTCTGGAGACAGGAAAAATCTTCGCTGGCCAGAGTTCAAAGATTCATGTCTGACTTCATCCACAGGTCCGCCCAGGATGTCTCCAAAATCTCAGCGGACACCTCGTGCTCACAGAGTACCTCCCTCTCGAATCAGTGGCATTCCCCCTGGAGTGGACTTGATTTCCCACAATGCACCTGGAGAGGTTCCAGCACCTCCATCAACCAGGAGTAACTCTTCTGGAGGGACTTGGTCCTCAGTTGTCAGTGGAGGTAAGACATTTTCTTTTTTTGAGATTACAGATTACATTCCCTATCCTGCAACTACTTTTTTTATTTGAAGTACTATTCCTGTAATCACTTAATGGTCATGTGACTGACATGACTTCACAAGTCTATGTGATCTCCATTGTTTTTTCCGTTCTTTCTCTCTTCAGCTCACAGACCCCGCTCACCCCGACAAAACAGTGTTGGAGGAGCATCCCCTGGCTCCTCCTCCCTCCCTTCACCCCAGACAGGAACAGCTCCAGTTGAAATTGTTACAACGCTGACATCCGCTTCTTCCCCTACTGCTGCTAGTCCCACCCCCAATATGGCCACATCTTCATCGGGGGACGGTAAACACACATTTAGTCGATACGTCCACTTAGATTGACTGAGGAGAAAATACATACAGATGCTATGAAATGCCAGCTGCATTTCACTGATTTGGGGCTCAGAGTAAGCAATATATATATGTATTTCTTCCTTTTATAGCAAAGGAGTGTCGTGTCCAGGAGATAAGACAGACATCCCCTTCTGCAAATAAGGAGAACGTGAAGCCTTTGGATAGCTCCCCTAGCATTACTAGACCAGTCTGTAAAGGTACAGTAGACACTCGATATCTCTTTGTCTTAGAAATCGTTGTTTGAACTTTACTTCGGTCATATAAACTTTAAGGAAACAATCCTTCATGGAGATACCTACCTCAAACTTGCTTTTGTATATTAAGCTCCAGTTGTATATGGAATGTTACAGGGGTAGAAATGTATATGTCCATAATCTGAGTCTCTTTCTGCTTACAGGACCCCCTTCTATGGCACCAGACCACAGAAAACAAATAGATAATTTGAAGAAATTTAGTGTAGATTTTAGAGTAAGTGTCTCAGTCTTATGGATAAGAAACATGAAATGTAGAGGCTGAGGGTTTTCTGCTAATCCTTTCATTGCACCTCTTCTAGTTGCAGTCTAGTTCAAATCCAGACCCTGCCTTCGACCAGATGATGACCAAGCCAGTCAGAGATCCAGCAGAGAAGCCTAAAGACCTTCCCCTGGATAAGTCCTCCTCAGTGGGACGGGACAGTAGTGAAAACGGTGTTGTAGTCATTGCTGGTGGTGCCCCTGGAGCTGCTTCTGCTCCATCCACAACCAGCACAAATACAAGTAAGCCTGGCAGTCCCGCTGCCCTGTCTCCTGCTCCTTCAGCACCGGACCAGAAAAGGGCGGGAATGGATGTAACATCACAAGGAGTTCAAACAACATCCACGTCTACGTTCAGTGGGCCCAAGCATGAAGAGAAGGAGGAGAAGAAGGAGGCTGTACAAGAGTGAGTTGCACGGGGACTAAATGCTGGACACAGAATTTGTGGGCCCACTAAAATACAGTGGTGGAAAAACGTTTTCGAGCACCCCATGCGGTTGGTAAAAAATCTAATCCATTCCAGTCCATTTTTTCTTTAGCACATTTAAAACAACAACACTGTACCAGAGGGCTGTACAATATAAGCAAAAGACAGTAGAATGCATACAAAAGACTAAAAAAACAAAACAATAAATACATGTTTAAATTCTTAGTCCAAAATAGTGCAGTAGTGCAGTTTCTTTTTTTACAGCCACAGCAAAAATACGCAACAGAACCTGAAAAAAAACATTAAAATTATTTAATTTGAGAATATTTGTGATTGTGTACATTTCCAAGGGTGTCCAAAAACCTTTTTCCACCACTGTATAAAACCAAATCTGTGATGTGTTGTAAACCATGAAATATTTTATTCTCTGTAGTTGAGATCCACCCAACAAAAACACTTAATGCAATCAGAGTTCATGCAGTGCTCAATGCTTAGTTGGTTTTAAAGGATTTCAGTTCTTTGTTATAAGAACAAAAAAACAAATATTAATAACCACAGCCTGAGCTTAAAATATTAATTTATTTTTTCCTTCTGCAGTCAAGTTAGAAAATCAACCCTGAACCCAAATGCTAATGAATTCAAACCCAGGTTTAACACACAGGTCAGTATTCCCTCATGCCTCGTTGTTGCACAGTGGAAGTACCACAGTCGTGGCCGCCGAGCTCATTGCATTTGTGTCTCTGTTTGTAATCCTCATCACCAGCCCAAACCAGCCAACACCCCAACGCCTCCCCGTCCCCAGGGCCAGCCCAGCCCCTCCATTGTGGTCCAGCAGCCGCCGGCTGTTTATGGACAGACAGTCTGCTTTCCTCAGATGTACCCACTCACACCAGTGAGCCCCGGAGTCCAGGTGAGACAGAAACCTGCACGTTGAAATGTGTGACACAGAAACAATTTGAATTTATTTTTGTTCAGTGCAAATCACAACCAGCACGTTTTATCAGCTTGAAACGCAGGTGTAATGAAAGCTAACCCCTAACAGGCTTCCTCCCTGTACGTCTGCTTGTGTTTTTCCCCCGTTTTCCCTCCTCCATGTCTTAGATTAATCGTTTTCTTTTTTTTACTTTTTGGGACAAATCTCACATTTTTTCATCATTTTTTTTGTCATTTCATTTTTGACCTAATTCTGAACAGGCTCATCTAATTTCTCTAACAATGTCATCTTCTAGAAACTTAAAAACTTTCTGAATGAAAGAAAATGAGAAGCCAAATATTAATTCCAACAGGCTTAGAAATGTTTATAAAATGGAAGAGGTTTATATACAGAAATCAGAATAACTTTAAATATTCTCAAGGAACTTGTAAAAATATTTAGCATATCTTGATGAAAGCTGTTACATTTTTGGATGTAAATCTTTATTTCTTGTGTTGCTTTAAGAAAAACTTGGTGATCCAACATCCGACACGTACAAACGATAACAACTAAAGAGTGGTGTTTTTCCCTTTTCTCCCCCTCCTCCTCTCTTTCTTGCTCCATTAGAAAAGCATAATATGGAAGGTTTGTGAATTTTTCTAAGATTTCTATTTTTTAAATACTTGTTTTCATTTTCTTTCTTTGTTTCATTAATTTTTTTAAAAGCCCAATCAGTACTGAGATGTTTTGCTTGCTTTCTGAATCAATGCCATCAGATGTTGGTTTGCCAACTTCTTATCCCAATTCCTTTTCAAAGGGCCGTCACAGATGGAATTATAACTTCATCTTATTTCTATTGGCTTATTTTCTGTTAACCAAACAAATGGCTGTAAGCTAAAAATACTTTAAGGCTATTTGGTTTTGTTGCAGTGCATGGTGTATGTTATGAAGACATGATGGAATTACAAGCAGTGTTTGGTTTAGAATAGTAACATACCCTTTTTTACTTAATGATAGACAGAAAATGCATGTGACACCAGGTAAGAGACGTTCCCAAACATGTCTCTTCATAGTAGCGGTGGGTTAGCTGTCAGGACAGTTAAGAGCTAAATATATGCTGCACAGCGAGATGGGTAATGAGTCAAATGCAAATGAGCTTTTATATTGTTCAACAAATAAATGATTCACTTTTTCTCTTATCTATGCTCCTCACTCCCCTTTTTTCCTCCAGTCTCCAACCATGTACCAGGTTCCCATGACTCATATGACGGTCAGCCAGTCTAAACCCTACAGACCAGGTAAAGGTGAGAATAATTGCTGCTTTCTCCCTCATTTCCCTTCAATTCACACCTCTTCGCTAATCACTTGATTTACTAAATGGCTGGTTGGAAATCTGCTGTAACTGGGAACGTATTCATCACTTCATATTTTTAAAAGTCTGTTTTCTCTGTGTGATCCAAACTCTAGTTGTTATTACTTTAATTAAATGTTTTTTTTAATTTTTAAATGCATGCTTTAGCCATATTTTTAGATAGAAATAATTTTCTGATGGCTTGCATGAAACAAATTCATCCTGATCTGGGAAAATAAATAGAAAACATCTGTTTGGTGCATGACATTTTTGCACATGAGAGGACTGAAGTGAAAGAAAAGCAATGTGAAGTGACAAATTATTACATTTCATAATGAGCTGGAAAAAATGTTTTTCATACTGCTTAAAAAAGAGGAAAATTGACTCTTATTATTTAATTACACACATTTTCCAGAGAGGGGGATTTATTTGCTAATGATCCACTAGGGCAGGCCAGATGTGGTCAAATGTTTCTCATCTTGAAAAGTTATTTTAAAAAGACGGGCGTACGAAAAGGTGGATCATGTTATTAAAAGTTATTATAATCTCAGATCAGTTCTGATTTACAGGATGATGATTTTCTTTTCCCAATATGAATATTTAGTACCCAACATGCCCCAGCAGAGGTCAGACCAGCACCACCCGACTGGTACACCTACCATGATGCACCCAGCAACAGCAGCAGGACCACCTATTGTAGCAACAAACCCTGCCTACTCTGCACAGTACTTCACCTGCAGCCCGCAGCAGTTCACCAGTCAGCCGCTCGTCCAGCAGATGCAACACTACCAATCACAAGTAAGATTTACAGTCTATGGAAGATCCAGTCCTCGCCAGCTTATAGTGGAAAGTTTGGCCCAGGAGTCTCCAGTTACTGTGGTACCCATGGTGTTGGCTTTCTTCATCTCCCAGCTGTTCACTAGCCTATGATCTGTCTGACGGATGCTTGCAGTTCTGCAGCCTGACGAGTTAGAAATCAGAATGGATGAAACAAACACCTTGATGTTTTCTTACTTGGACAAACTTTGGAGCGGAAGTATAAAGCTGATGTTTTCTGTCTTCTTTGCGTTGTTATGTGTCATTCAGCCACAGCATGTGTTCAGTCCAGTGATGCAGGGCAGTCCCAGGATGATGGCGCCTCCTACGCATGGCCAGCCTGGCCTTGTCTCTTCCTCGACTACACAGTACCAAGAGCAGACCCACACGATGTATGGTATGTCAGCTCCCCAGGTGTGATGGTTGTTTTAAGGCCTGGAATGTGCAGGCGATGCTGTGTCCACTGATTCAGGGCTAACAGGGCTACACTAACACTGATTCCTGATCCGCGGTGTTTCCAGGGCCAGTGCCTCAGCAGTACCCCCACCCTAGTGCCACCTTACACCCTCACCCACAGCACCCTCAGCCCTCTGCTACTCCTACAGGCCAAGCCCAGCAAAGTGGTCCTCCGCAGCATGGAGGACCCCCCAGCCACCCTGCTGCCAGCCCAGTCCAGCATCCTCAGCACCCGCAGGCAGCAGCAGGTATACTGGCATCTCCTCCTGATGTTACTGTGGAGCGGAGTATTCATCGCTGTGGTCATGCAAACATCTGCTTTCTGTGTCTTGTAGCAGCAGCAGCAGCAGCCCAGGCCCTCCACCTGGCCAACCAGCCCCCACAGCAGCAGATGTACTCAGCCTTAGCCCCCACGCCCCCCTCCATGACACCGGGGCCAAACCCACAGTCTCCACAGGCATCATTCCCCTCTGCTCAGCAGACTGTCTATATCCACCCACAGCAGGTGCAGCATGGCTACAACCCCAACCACATGGCACACGTGCAGCAGGTAGGCCGCCGCTCGCTCTTCGTGCTGCATGTGTTTGTCTGAGAGAGGAAATCTGGGATCAGTTCCAGCAGATGCTCCAGCTCATTACTGGGTCATATATGTGTGTTTATAATGCTGCTAGTGGAGGGGATGTCTGTTTTTTGGCTTTACGGCGAGTTAAAAATAGCTTTTAGATTTGGATGCAAATGGTTTGAGTTTAGAGGAAAGTCAAGAAAATCGGTTCAGTGCTGTAATTGTTTCAGTGTGAATTTAGCACAGCTTGTTGGCAGCATTTAATTTAGAAATCATGACTATTGTTTAAGTGTAAAATTACATGAAAACAATCAATTCATCATCACAAAATAAAACACTTGGATCCAGAGATGCTTTAAGGCATTTGGCACGTCCATGTTGCTGCAGTAGCCCAGAGACATCTCCTAACCCCACCTTCCCCTCAGGCTTTCCCACATTCCACTCTGACTGGTGTCTCTTTGCAGGCGCTTTAAAGCCCCGTTTCCACTGAGTGGTACAGTGACAATGGTTCACCATGCTGTACCTTCCTCCTGTGGAACTAGAACTTTAGGGGTCCTAGAAGCGGTTCGGTCTGGATGTATGTGCCCCTTTCATAATGGGAACAAAAATTAGTGCTGCGAACCAAACTGTGCCAGTCAGCGGAAACGGGGCAAAAGGGGTCCCAGAAGGACGTCTCCACTCCACCTGAACTTCACGGAGCCTTACCTGAAGCTCAGTGTGTGAGACTGTGAAAAAGGCTGGAGTGTGCCTGTGCTTGTCTCTGGAAGGACGGACTCTAAGTAACCCTGGACAAAGCACTTTTTTCATTCCTGTTCAGTAGGTGTGAATGTGAGGACATTTTCTGCGTGGTGTAAGCCAGTGGTGTCAGCTGGCAGGGGGCAGAGGAGTGCAGTGAGTGTAAGAGAGGCACCATGAAATGCATTTCTGAAACAGGTTTTTTAAGGTCTGACGCACGTGCTCTGTTGAAATGTCTTGTTAGCTGATCATTTATCCACTATTGATTATGTGTCTGTACTTTTTCCCATCTTCACACCCCACAGCTGCTCCTGTTAGTAACAGACAGGCAGGAGCTGTGAATGTTGTGACTCTGAAGCCCATCTGTTGTAGCCAACTCGTCTCTTGTCCTCCTGCCGGGGTCTCTCTGTCACACATTGTCACATTTGTGGTCGGTGTGACACACTTGCTCACACATTTTCTCTCACCCCCAGGCCCATATGCAGTCTGGTATAGTGCAATCTCACCACCCGGCGCCCACCCACGCCCCTATGATGCTGATGGCCACCCAGGGTCCTCCGGGGGGTCCACAGCCTCCCATGCCTCAGTCTGCCCTAAATCACATCCCCGTTTCCTCCACAACACATTTCTCCTACCTGGCACATCCACAAGGTACTTTGATCGTTTAGCACACTCCTGCAGGTTGACACAGAAATATTTCTGTAGCACGTACTTTACTGCTGTTGTTTATACTTGTTTGTTTTGCTTTGTTTTGTTTTTTTATTTTGAATCTGTCACTGAACACAGCTCAGCTACTAACACTTGGCAGCCATCAGAATAACAGCTTTGGTAAATACACAAATACTGTGTTTTATTATGTTTTCCTACATCATTTTGGGCCATTTCTTTGAATTGTCCAGAGCTGAGGAGTTTTTATGTATTTTGGTCATAATTTGAGAAAAATAAGCCCAAGTTCATTTTACTGCTTATAGATTGACCGAAAATCTGTGGTACTTAATCGAGATTCTGTCAAAGTTGAAGTCATTTTGTGTTTAGATGAACTACACTAGTGAGGAAATACCCAATAGTAACTGTTGGATGACTGTAACATCAAACCTAATTAATTTATAAAACGCTTTTCAGGCGGTTAGCAACACTAAGTGCTTTACATAATAAAAACAGGTTTAAAACATAAAAGCCTTCACACATTGCATTATAAAAACGCAATCTTCCTCTCACTCAGTTACACAAGCACGTACTCAAACACACACATTTACCCCTCTTTTCCCTCCAATTCTAAATGTGAAATATAAAATCCCAAGTTTCTGTCTCTTAAATCAATGTAATAAAAATCCAAATCTGGCTTTACGCTGCTGTGAGGAAGCGAAGAGTAGGCAGAGCCCCCGGCATGGTGGATCCCTCCGAGAAGAACACTGTAGAAAGAAGGCTTAAAAAGGTAAAATAAGTAAGATAAACATAAAAATAATAGAAAGATATAGTAAAAGCAACAAGAATAAGAACACACACTAAAGACTTTACATCAAATAAATAAAAATAAGTAAATATAAAATAGTTAAAAAATAAATAAATAGATAAAATGAGATGCTTATAGAATAAATGAATAAATAAAAGCTTAAGTGTAGCAAGGTAAAGGCCACAAAAGTCTGAACAAATGGTATGAAAATAGCGCATGTTGCACATCTGCTTTAGTATGTATTCTTGCACAAATTTGACCAGTTGATTTAATCTTGGTGCTCAAAGTGTGAAAACACTGATACATTAAAGAAAGCGCTGATTGCAGGTAATTTAGTTAAGCTCACAATCCCATTGCCCCAACTTTTTGTCGTACTGATTTAAAAAATAATGAAATAGATGATGAAATGACTTCTTAAATAACATTTTAAATGTTAAAATAATTACCCAAGTATTCCAGTCAGGTTGAAAGGGATAAATGGACTTTGAGACTGAGTTTTATCTACAATTTTTACAAAGTTTCCGATCATCAGCTTTGTGTGTTCAACACATTTATTGTCACCATTAAACACTTGATCACAATACACAAAGTGACCCAGTAAAACATCACCTGACCTGTTTTTACATTCAGCTTTAGTGAAGAATGAGATGTTTTTGCTGTTTTTAAATGCGTGCTTAGAACAAGTATCAAAGCATTTATGCATATGTGAGGAGAAAGTTGTTACGGTCCAAATTGAAATAAGCCAGGGCTACATCTAAACATACATGGAACCAAATTTGTTTTAAAAACATTTCCTGAAGGCGGAATAATATTACGAAATGTGTACTACTGCACAAAACTACTGTAAATACCGTTTATATGCCAGGCCTGTAAGTGGCGCTGTAATGCTGCAACAGGAGTAGATTAAAACATGATGCGCGTTTAAACTCCTGCAATGCAAACATTGAGTAGAAAACAGCGGGGAAGCTATCAAGCTAAAAAGGTGACGTTCGGTTGGATTTGTTTATATTTGTATATTTCTTTTTAAGTACAGATTTTGCTATAAAAGCCGTACCATGTTCAGTCTTTTCTGCAACACAAACACAACTCTGTAATCCGCTGTTGTTTTGGTGTTGCTTGCATTTACAGGTTAAGGTAGAGCTGCATGATAAGGGTTGTAGAAAACAAAACAGTCGAGTTTTCAAATTTATTCACTTTAGGACCCAGTCTCATGTGGTCGAACCTTTACAGGATAGACCTAAGGCCACATCTTAGGCCTATCCTTTTCTTTTTCTTTTTTTTTTAAGTACTTATTTGTACTGACAGAAACGCCGCCACAGAAATATAAAAAAAACTAGAAAGAAGACACCCTGCATGCACAGGTGCAAACCACCAGCAGTAAATAAGAGGAAAAAGGAGTCTAGATGTGTTTTCTAAGGGAGGCTGAGGCAATTGTATCACCAGGTTGTTAAAAAAGTGCATCATGGTTGTGGAATAGAAAAGGATGGAGTTTACAGAGATCCTCACTTTGGGAACATCCAAACCATAAACTGCTCCGCTGTGGATCGGGCCTAAACCCGAGAACTAATCCCGACTGCTACTAGCAAAATATCTCTACAGCCGACTCTTCCTGTTTATTTAAAACAAAGCACAGCTCCTCAGTTCATCATGGTAGATAACTCTCAGTAGTGTCATCACAGGCGATTTCGGGCTTTTATCTTTACATTTTCTCTGTTTGGTCTCGTCCCTACAGTGCAGCCTCATCATCAGCAGCAGCTGTAGATAGAGGGCGCCAGCAAGCCGAGGGACCCGCTCTGCATCATTTTTCTCAACCAGAGCCTTCATAACCAGGCAATGAAGAGAATGAGAGCCCTCCCTCTCCTCTCTTTCCTCATCCTCACAAGACATGCTTCACATCAGCTTTTCTCTTCCCTCCCTCCTCCCCTCCCTTACTAGGCAATAGGAGAACGTTAACAGGTTGATGCAGTGGCACGTTTTAACACGGTAGTTTCTACGGACAAGGCTGCTTCTGTTCAGACACAGACATCTGCACACACACAACCAACTGTCACACACATGTACAGACACACTCGCAAACACACACACGGACTTTAAAGGGTCCCATATTGCAACTTAAGTCAGCTTGCCAAGTAAGACGTGAAAGAGAGTAAATAATCGGTGACGGTGAAGACGATTCAACTGGAACTTGTATTTCATCTGCACCTTGTTATAGAAAAATCTTCCGACTTTAAGACAGTATTAATCTTACTGTTTTATTGCTGCTGCTATGTGCTGCGTTTGTTTCCAGACTACATGACAAGTTTCTAACCAAACTAAAAATGAAACTTCCTGTGAAACAAACTTGTTTTGGCAGCCAAAAGGACAGGAGAAAAGTTATTTATGAAATTCTATCGGCTGAGGTGATCGGATCCCACTTCTCACCTGACCCTTATGTAACTTTTAAGTTAACTTTTACTTTGTAGATAATATAAATAATTTAAAAAATGAGCAAAAAAATTTAAAAACATTAAAAAAGTTTTAAAAACTGGATGGCTTCCTGTGGTTGAATTGTGTGTTCAGACAAACTCATATTGCTGCACAATATAATTACTGTTTACATTATGAGTATAAACATGGCTTTAAAAATGTTTTTGGGTAGTTGTTTCTTTTTATTGCCAGGTAGATGTGCAAATATAAATATACAGTATGAGAGGGAATAGACAAGTATTACAGAGTCAGTATTTGGCAGGATACCTTTGTTCAACACAGCCTGAACTCTCCTAGACAAACTTTCATCGTTGTCCCGCTTTCACTTCACAGCTCTCCTTTGGCTGATTTTTGATTCTGTCAAGACGTTCGCACACAGACAGGATTCACCACCCCATAATACTTGTTGGCAGGTCATTTTAGTCCAGGTTTTTTCTCATAGGGATATGAGCCTTTTCTAATTCTTTTCTGATAATTTTCCATTGTTTAATAGCTGCTTTTCCATGGCGGCCATGATGAAGCTTCAGGCAACAGTTGATGCATCTCCTGTGTCTGGTTTTTGTTTTTCTTAAGTGTATTGCAATCAGATGCTGCAGAATTAAGTTTTCAACTGAGTTTGCATCACTTATGTTGGCTAAGATGTGGATGTAACAATGGTTAATCATTTTTTATGCATGTATTAGCTATTAGTTTTAGGGGACTTAAAAAATAAAACATGTACCTCATAAAATTGTGAAGTACAAGGACTGCACTGAAAATTAACCAAAAAAAAGCAGCAAGAGAAAAACTTATAACCTATTTGCCTTAAATGTGTACATTACACATTTGTAGGACAAAATACGATAAGACACTGGCAAGAATCATTTTCTGGTTAGGTTTATTTTAAAAAAAGTCAAATATACAGTTGTTATATATATATATCTATATATATATAATATAATTTAGATGCTTATGACTGAATAGATGCAGACCCAATGATACATTTCAGAAGCTGTTATGGTTTGGATAAGGAGCGCATGTTGGGTTGAACTGGAATGTTTACAGTGAGAAGTTAACAAACAGGATGAACAGTATTGAGAACACTTAAAATTAATCAACTGGACAAACTCAAACAAAAACAGATGGGAGAGAAGGAGGAGGTGCTAAAGGCATTTCTGGAGCAGATGCTGATAATCAAAGACACCTGAGGCACACGGGATCCTCCTCAGCATCAGCTTGACTCTTGCTGGTTAACATGACATCCTTGGCTCTAAACACGGCTTGTTTCCAGTCCATGAGCAGATGTAGAACACAAAACTCATCCTTGCGTTCAAAAGGTGTGACGCACTAGGTGTCTATTTATTGCACTACACAATCACACCCTGAGCTTTTTGGAAAAAGGGGGAAAAAGTGTGTATGAGGGGTGGGGGAGCAACAGCAGCTTTCTGGCAAAGGCACAGCCATTCTCCTGAAAAGAAACAACACAGAGGAGACATGCTCAAAATAGCGAATACCGTTGCTCTGGGGGTTTTAGCAGAAATGAAACAGAGAGGAGGTGATGAGGGATCTGTTTAGATTCGGGCACATAAAGAGGCAGGAAGACCAACCGTACTTTTCCAAAAACATCCTTGTTTTTGTTCCCCTTAAAAGATGTCAGTCGTAAATCATGATACATTTAAAATGAATGACAGAAACCATTGTTAGAAAAGAAAAAAACTAATTTGGTGGAGAAGCTGACTTCTGTGGAGTGGAGTGATTGCAGAATAAGAGCAGAGCTCATTTTCAAGAGGAAATGAAGTTGCAGTTTTGCAACAAGTAAAACGAGAGGATGCAGCGACGCTGGAGAAAACAGCATCTGGACTAAACCAGAGATCAAGCACAAGCTCACTGAAAGTAAATCTAAAATCATCTGCTAAAGTTAGTGTTAAAGCAAGGTTAGAAAACAAATCCTTTCACACGTCCCAAAAAAACATCGCTAATGCAAGAGAAGCTTTAGTATAAAATTACATTTTACTCAGGAGGTGACGCTAGCTTAAAAAATACTTTTTAAATACTTCTGGATGTGAGGAACCACAAACACCACTGGGTAAAAATCGACACTTTGGTAAAGGGTTCATTTTTGTTTGTGCTTCTATAAGAAAAAAGCATTAAAATTCACACCTGAGTTGACATTTGCCAGAGTCGGTGCAGCTTTAAGCTGGTGGTTTAAACCTTGTAAAGACACGTTGGAAAATATCGATAAACTGTAACCTTGCCTGCCACACTCGGACACTTCTAAAGCTTCTTTTGACTTTGACAACAAAAGAAAAAAACTGAACTGCCTCCCAAATGGCTTTAAAATATATGAGATTGATAAAAAAATGGCATCTAGTGTCACATCTTCACAGCCCTTCCTTTGCTTTTAGCTGCAGTGAAGAAATGCTAAGAAAAAAGTAATTAATGCTATGAGTGTGAAGAATAAAAGCTAGAAAAACACATCATAAAACTAGAGGCACATGTGAACGTTTCCAGGCGATGCATCTTGTGAGCATCGGATGTGAAGAGCACTTTGAGGGTTTAATCGAGGAATGAGGTTTCAAGTCTCAAGATCTTTGGAGAATCCACAGCGGACAGAAGAAATCGGGCAGAGTGCCGACGCCCAGCTTTGTTTCAGGCTGCATGCGGAGCGATTCCTCCTCTTGAGCTCTTTGGAGTGAAGCTTTTCAAGTTTACGGTCTTCTACGCGATATGTGCTTGTCACTGGACACCAGACAAAAAGATTTTGGATGCCACAAAATCATGTAAATGTAGTGGTGCAACTTCATGGATAGATTATTAATAATTTAGATGATTGGATATTTGTATTCATTCATTTCCTGAGGGAGGCTCCTCTGTCACTTCTGCAGATAATAGGGATGGAAACAGCTCATCTGGGGTAAAAAGCAGTGAAGGCTTTGCGAGCACTTTCCGCCGCGACACAAGCGGTTTTCAGCTTTGGATAATATTTGGCTTTGCACCGTGGGAATCTTGCCACTTAGTCACTGGAGGAAACAAAGATGTGTGCACAGACACGATGTGCATGCACGCACATTTGCAAATGACTTCTTTGTTCAAACAACAAGTGCTGTAGTGGCGAGCGGGGGGACTTCAGAACTGCTGCAGAGATGTTACGCCTACAGGTTCAGACTTTCCAACTACACTCTTGTACTTTTGATTCTTTCCCACAATTCACCTCGTCCACAGCCAGATGTGGTGGACGTGTAACCCTAATCTGCTGATCAGGGTTGCACGAAAGGAAAAATTTAATTTTCTTTGATTTTGTGGCATTTTGGTCCTTTGGTCCACATAAAGCCTTTTGTTGTTGATATTAGATGATTTTGGGGCACAGCTTCTAAGATTTCATGGCTAACATCAGCAGAAACAAGCTGATAGACGGCGCTTTTTCTCATACCACATACAGACAGATGCGTCATACTCGCACCATATACTCAGCAGGTGACGCTGATCAGATTTTTCTTTAAAAATTACTTCAGCAAAGAGGCGCACCACTCGTTTTTTGACAAGCTTCCCGACTGACTGAACCAAACTTCTCTCCTTTTTTACTTTATTTTTTTTCTACAAAAGATTCTGTGTATAGAAAAAATACACAATGTTTACAAAATGTACGGAAAGCAATGTGCACTTATGCACATAATAATGCACAAAGAGGAGGAAAATGATGACGCTGCACTCTAAAAAGAGCAGCGTTTGTTATGTAGAAAGGTGGAAAGTTGCTCCACACTGTTAACTTTGTGCCAAAAGCACGTCAGAAGTAATAAAAGGAGCACTTTGCAGATGGTGCTTTCCTATCTGTTAAGGTTAAGTGCCCGAGGAGTTAGTATGATCAGATTTCTTTTGCCTGAGGTCAGCCATTGATGCGACTCTCTCACACAGAACCTAAACATCAGTAAAAACAAGATCAATCATCAACACTGTTATAAAACTCTGAAAATACATTCACTGTGGACACTCTGGGTCTGACACGCACACGCAGCACGTGTGTGTTAGCTTTGATGATACACAGTGTGCATTCAGACGAAGACTTGTTCTCCCAAGTTCATGAGTCAGCTGTAATCAGATTACTCTCGGGTTCTCTGAGAGGCAACAATCTGCATGACGTGTGCATGATGGTGTGCTGGCTTCGCAGGAGACGGAGGTTCGGATTCGGTGGGTCAGAGCAACATGTACTGGTTGTCTATAGCCCGCTTGCGGCCTCGGTCGGGCTCCAGCTCATAGTCCGAGTCCCGCTGGGGGATGATGGGAGTGTGGGGGTTGGGGGTACGAAGCAAGGGTCTCCTCCCCACCGATTCGCTCCGTCGCAGAGGAAGAGGCACTGATGGAGTGGGTTCGGGAGCGGGGACGGTGCGAGTGAACTGGTGACTTCCGGGTTGGGAGACGGAGCTGGGACTGGAGGTGGTGGTGCTGCTGCTGGTGGTGAAGAAGGAGGGGGTCTGAACGGAGCTGCGAGCCAGGCTGCAGTGAGCCAAGCTGGGCTCTGAGCTCCACCGATGGAGGGAGAACGGGACCAGGAGAGCGCCTGCCAGCTGACCTGAGGAACGGAGAGAAGAAATGAGAGACTTGTTTTGGTTTGGAGACATTGATAAAAAAGGTTTAACCGAGTTAATGAACAACGCTACAAAACCAACTCAACCACAAACTACAAATACTTTAAATCTGAAAAGTAAATCTGAAGATTAGAAACCATCTTTCTGTGGTACAAGTATCAAAATCAGCACTGATGAAGATTTTCCAACATTTTATGTCATTTCTGGATAATAAAATTTGATAGCCTGGCATTAATTTGGTTATTAATTGTGGAAAAAGTCTAAATAGTGGCAAATTCTGTCTGCCCGTAAAGACGAAAGGCACAGTCCTGAATTTGACACAATATCCTGCTTTCAGATGTTTCAATAGAAGAATTAGCTTCAATATTTAATTTGTATATGGTGTTATTTCTAGTGCAGCTATCCAAACATAACAGTTAAGCTAACGAAACTCATTGTGGCACATCCCATACCATCTGGGATACAAGTACTACAGTGAGTATAATCATATCAAAAGATGACAGAGTTAACTTAAATAATTTGTTTTTCCAAAAAAGCCCACAGTTCTAAAAACCAGCAACCATGTTTAAATGTTAATGTCACAGATTTTGTCATGTCAAGAGAAAAATTGTTTTAATGCTTTGATCATTCGGTTATGTCCAGACACAACAGACATCTTGGATTTCTGGTGACAGCAAATCCCAAGATGCTATCTGTACCAAACCGGATCACAAATGAGAGATTCTTCTGGAATTTCAGTGTAATCTGTTACACGTGTCCAAAGGTCTTTAAACTGATGCTATCCAGCCTTCACATCATCTTGGAAAACTTTGACCTGCTTTGTTTCTTGCTTTTTTCCTGGACGTCGTCGTAGCAAAGTAGAAAAATATGCTGCGATTCTCACCCTGCGACGGGGGGCTGGAGCCTGCCACTACGAAGCTGGACAGCGTGACGGCACCGGCGGCTCCACACTCCAGCGGGATGGGAAAGAGACGGAAATGACTGAGCATGTCCATAACAGAGGGAAAGCGCAGGTGCTGCACCCTGCACTGACCCCACTCTGTTAGAGAGAGGCGCAGGTGCTGCAGAGGGAGAGAGAGAGAGAGAGAAAGAGGCCAACTTTACTCCTATTCATGGTCGTTCAGCCTCCACCTCACACACACAGACGAGTATCGGCGTGTACCTTTGCTTTTCCTTGGTAGTTGAACGTGAGGACGTAGTCTCCCCTTCGCGTCTCGCTCTGTCGGACCAGGAACACGCCGTGACCCTCCGGTCCGGAACTCTGGACCAGATGGGCAGCCTTGACGCGGGAGATGGGCCCGTGAAACCAGGGATAGGAAAACAGGAAGTGATCCGTCTTCTGGGTAACCTGCTCTGGCGAAGTGAAGCTGACGGGAGCTGGAGAGACGAACACTGGAATAAATGTTGTGTATGTTATTAAATGTCTCCTTTACTGACTGTGTGCAGACTTCTATCTACAGAACAGCCGGTTAGACGGAAGATTTAGATGAAGATGTAGCAATTTAATAAGACAATTCAGCTTTTAAATCTCTTTATCAAAGAAGACTAAGACCAGCCCGATGCTTCTGGAAGCAGAGCTGTAGAAGTTTACAGAAAGGATGCAGTTTCATCCTGATACTCACTCTGATTTCCTGACTCTGAACTCCTTCTGTGATTGGTTGGAACAGAGTTGTCAGCTGGGGAGAGGGGGAGCTCCAGATCCACGCCGCCCGGCCTGAGTGACAACAACAGGGTTCATCATCATTTTTCACATTCGGGGTCCACTAAACTGCTCTTCTTTAACGACCCTTTGGGGGCTACAACGTGGTTTTAGGTTGCAGGTTAATGTGAGGACAGCGGTCAGATATGATGACAAACAACGGTCTTCACCACTGCACTAATGTTAACTAAGGTCGTAGTTAGGCACTTTATGTTCTGTTTTTATTTATTTATATTTTCTTTATCCATATTCAACTGTGCAATAACACCTTCTTACTGTTATTTTTATTTGACTATTTATTGTCTATTTTTTTGGATATTATTTAATGCCTTTTCTTCATGTCTTTATTGTTTTTCAATATTGCTTTGAGCTACTTTAACAGTGAAATTTCCCCACTGTGGGATAAATAAAAAATCTTAAATCTTAATCTTAAATAATAATAATAAAAGAAAGTATGTTCATATAAGGCATCTGGATCTGGTGCAGGATTAAGATCAAAACCAAACTATTCATTAAAGCAGCTTTAATTTGGCTACTTGGAGCGGTTTAAGACACATGAACAACACAGAGACGCAGGATGCCTGCATAGTAAGGATGTTGTTCTCATGTGCGTTTTATCATGCAAACTAGTGTCTGAAAAGTGTTTCAGAAATCACATTTGACTTGATCTTAACCAGTTTCCAGGCCTGAAAGCAGAATTCAGGGGAAACTCATAAGTTCCATCCAACCAGGTGAGCAGAGAGTTCGGATCATCTCCCCGCCATCTTGGTACCGAAATGAACTTCAGTCGTCACCAGCAGCAACAGTGTGGTTCCATACTACGCCCCATAAAGCACTGCGCTGCGCCACACTGCGTTTATATTTACGACTAGTAATTGACAACTGATTGTGTTCTTATATATTTAATGCAGACTATAGAACCCTTAAATTCGGGGTTGTCTCAGTGTTTTTGCCACTGCTGAAAGAAATGTATTATGCCAACTAGGGGTGCCCCCTCATAGTCGACGATTCGTTGATTCGATTCGAAGGACTGTGATTCGACTGACAGTCGCCCAGTCGAATCTTCGCCAAGTGTCCCAGGCCGGGTTTAAATCTCAGACACACGCGCTGATCATTCAGACAAAGAGATGTGTGTGACCAAGTAGCCAGGACGCATGGTCACAGTGACAGGACCCTCAACTGTGGCATCATCATAACTGTGGTGCCTATTCCACTGACTGAGAAGATCAGTTTGCCAGTCTGACTGCAGCAAACATGACACCGCCACTCCTGTGAACAATCCTCCAGATGGAGACACTGCAGGCGCTGCTGGAGTATTCCAAAAGGCAAAAACTACTAAAATAAAGAACATGTTTTTTAGGGGCTATAATAATTTACTGGGCCACATGACTGGCCGATACGCCAAATAAGATACCTGAGAGCGCACTTATGTGCTGAACTGGACCGACACGCAGCAACCCCGCTGCACCTGCATCTGTTGAGCAGCGCGCTCTGCGCAGGAGCGGCTCAGCCTGCTCAAAGACCGGTGGAGATGTTTGGATACATCGGGGATGAGATTGATGTAGGCTACTATTCAAACAAAGTGTGCAAAAAATTTATATCGTGATGCCCTGCACATCCCCTCCACCTCCACACCATCAGAGAGGATATTTTCCATGTTCAGCTTTTATAAACAAAACGAGGAGCGCACAAACAGGAGCGCAGTCAGATGGGAAGCACACAAAAGGAGGAGCGTACAGTTAGATGGAAACAGGTGCAGTAAAACACGGCCCGTTCTATGGCAGGATTGGTTTATTTAATTAATCAATTAATTTATTTATTTATTTAGGTCAGATCTCACTTTCAAGCTCACTGCGTCTAAGCAGCGCATTATATAATCAGCTTGTTGCTCTGCACTTTATAACTTTTACTTTCCCTTTTACATGGATATGACTTTTATTTTGTTATTGTTGCCAATTTTTTGTTGTTGCGTAATAATATTTTTTTGGGGTGGTTACTCTATTGGAATTACTTTATATGTTTATTTACTTTATATGACATTTGCACCGTGCGCGGCAGAGCGGCTGCAGGCTGTTACGCGTGTTTAATTATCTTTTTCCCGACTTTAAATTGTTAAGCCAAAATCAAACACACAGCCTCCAGTTCTATCTGAAAAATAAAAAAATATAATAAAAGAATTGTTCTGTAATACCGACCTACCATGTCATTATTGAATAAGGGGAAAATATGATTAGAAGATTAGTCGACGAAAGACAAGATCTAACGAAGCAGATTTGACTATAAAAATCCTTAGTCGAGGACACCCCTAATGCCAACGAGGGTCCTCACAACTAGATGTGCGTGAGTGTGTGTGTGTGTGTGTGTGTGTGTGTGTGGGCTGGGTCAAGTGAACGTGGAGGAAACTGCGGGGTGAGGGAGCACAAAGACACGCAGCACAGACAGGAAGCAAGTCCAATTCACCATTTCAAATCCAAACTAAAGACTTAGTGTTCTTCTGTTTCACCATTCACACACAGACGGCGTGTGTGTGTGTCTGTGTGTGAGTAATTACACAGACAAGAACGGGAAGGTTGAAGAAGGAAGTCGGAGAAAATCCTGCTTAAATGCTGACTTGACTTTGCGGCGCTGAATAACAGGAAAACAAGTCTCCGTTCTGTGTGCATTTATGTGCTTGTTGTTTTTCTGTCGTCTGAGGATTTTACTCCCACTTGGAGATGATTTCAGCCAGTCAGCAGCGCAGGAGCAGAGATAACCAACTCCACCTAAGATGTCTGCCAGCATCAGGAGCTCACAGCGGCCACACAAAGTCTCCCTACTAAGAGGAAATCTGGGCTTTTACAGGCCTTTATGAACTGTTAGTGTATTACTTAGTTTTGACATTAAATCTTAAAGAGGCAACATGTCCTTCATGCAGGAAGGACTCTGGGGCTTGAAAGAACACCAATAATGTGCCATGTGATGACTTACTGACTCTGGCACAAGGAAAAGCTTGTGTGTCACTGATGAGTTTACCAGCGTTTCTGTTGGGGTGAGGGATGAAACAGTATCAAGTTGCTTACTTCATGCCTACATGACAGGCAGCATTTATGACTTTCACACAGTCTTATGCTGTTTCTGTCACGACTGTCCAATTGTTGTACATAAATGAACTTCTGTCTGAAAAGTCTCCGGTTAAGATGCTGTTGGCAGGAAGTTTGGAAGGAAAAAAAAAACAAGCGTGTGCTACATGTCAAAAAAGCTTATGGAGGATTTAGTTAAATCTTCCTGTAGAAGACAATCATAGACATGTTATGATAACTGTGACCTTACAGGGAAGAAGAGATTCACTGATTTCAATCGGTGGTCGGAATCTGCAGTGGTAGCTTCAGTGTGCATCAGATACAGCTATCGGATAAATGCACAACGCATCTGTCTTAGTGTGTCTGTGTCAGTCAAACTCGTGGTTACATTGATTATTACATAGTTTATCTCCTCAGCATCCGTGTTTTCAAACGTATCATCACTACCTTTTGGCATTTTGTTATTAAACCACGGTTAGTTTACTGCAAACATGGAGCGATGCCAGACAACAGGTAAGAGGAGATATTCTCGATTTAAATTCGGTCAGCCAGTGTCCGTCTGGCAGGCAGTAGTATGTGGACACAATATGATGAGGCTGTGTGCACAATGCATAGCGTGGCTTGTTTTAAACACAAAATAATGAAAAGTTTTCATTACTTTTCATTATTTTGTGTTTAAAACAAGTCTCCATCTTTAACATATTGAGCTGCATCTTATTTTCAGTTGGACTTATTGGTTTGCTTTACAGAAATAATGAAGTCATATACATCCCTTACAGGGAAAGAGAGAAGACAAAGTAACCGCATTGGACTTATTAATCTTTGTTTACTGTGAATAGCATCATGAATCACATGAATCCAAACTGCATCGTTTAAATCATTAATGAATCGTCTCGCATCGTATCGGCAGTGCACTTTGCTGTATCACTGAAGTATCGCATCGCTGGCAGCGCGTCAAGATGCACATCAAACCTTCTCAGTGGTTCACATCCCAAAAAGCCTACATGTGGTTGTACTCTAACGACAGTAGTTTTTAGGCTTATATTTCATTCTGTCATTTGTTTCCCATCACGGTGGCTGTAGAAATCGACGTGATGGTTAAAATCGGCCTGTGCATCCTCTGCAAAAACAGACATGTTTGTTCTTTTCTTGTAATCTCAAGAAAACAAACCAAGTTCTTTGAGGCCAGAAGATGTCACACTTCCCCAGTAGACTCATCCATGGCTCCTGCCATGCCGTGGCCCTCCCTGTATGCCCTCCATGATGTGTTGTATATACTTTCATACTTCCCCATCATCTCGGCCAGCTGCTGATCAAACCATCCGTTCCATTTCGTTAAACTCTTCGCTTCAGTGAAAAAGTGGAAATGACAACTTTCCGCTTGTCCGCATCAACCACGCCCACTTCATACTTCTCGCCAGTCACACAACAGGTGTCGGGCACGAGACAAAAGTTCTGCTTGGATGATGTCTCACAAACAAACTGCAAAAACTCCCAGACCAGGGCAACAAAAACAAAAAAAGGCCCTGGCAGAGGGAGGAAATGTCTCTGTGCTTATGAAGGATGTTTTACAACTCACTGCCGGGTTCATTCACAGTGAATGAGGAAGACTTATTTATTCATGAACAAAGCATTAAATAATGTAAAGTGTCCTTTGTCTGAAACCTCCACGGCTCAGATTAGGTTTGGACTACTTAGATGTTTTACCATGGAGCTACGGGGATATTCTAACCTAACTCAGACTAAATTACTGCCACACCATCATCAAAAATCAGCACAAAAAATGTGTTTTGCGTACATCTGCTCAAAGGTCCAGAAATTCAGGGAGTTTCTGACCTTCCCCTCACTTCCCTTCTTCATTTACACAAATGAACACAGAATGTATTCATCACAACATGGCAGAAATGTCATGTATAACACAATCAAACACCAACAAAACTCTAAAATAAGTTATAAATGATCCTGGTGTGATGATAAGAAATAAAGAAAGGCTAAAGGCAGATGTGAATGAAACCAGGAACATTGTGATCAGTGTAAGCACAGGGCCTCTGCTCAGCCTTAAATCCCTGCTCTTTGCTGCTATTTCAAGCCCCAACGCTCCGCTCTCCACAAAGAAGACGTTACCTCTCCAACGTTTTATGTAAATACGAACTTGACTGATGAGTCTGATGACTGATTATCACCAGGAACTTTCCAAATATAACAAAGTTTAGACCTGCTACAGTCTGCAGAGCCATAAAACAAACCGATACACGGACAAATACACAAGAGCAAACGCAAACTGTAAAAGACAAACAAGTGCACACATGGACCCGTTTATGCAAACACACACCGTAATGAACCCTCTCAATTGCATTTGCAAACACATACCACAGCTCAAGTAAACACCCAGCACACCCCAAAAATGCAAAAAGTGGCCAAGTGTTAAATATTTCCACTCGGGATTTCTGAAGGAAAACACTGCAGAAGGAAGGTTTATGGACAAGTTTGCAACTTCCAATTTTTTGTTTTTGCTTTTAAAAAAACAACCTGCATTTGATATTCCACCTAAATCAGTCTAAGTGATATATATTAAACGATTTCTGCAGTGATATTTACAATTGCATTGCCTACTGTAGTGTAGTGTTTTACTGCTCACTGAACATTCAGGGCAGCATGACTATTTCTGGATGACGGCATTTGTCATTGTTATCGCAGCTAGACTCACTTCTGGAGGAAAAAAAAACAAATTTTGCCTATAAGTGTTTTGCAACAGTGGATATGTTATTAATATAAGTTACATTTATATGGCTAATGTTTAACGGATCAAAAATATATTGAACATAAACTTTAAACTATAAAATGAACGATAAATATGCTTTGCCCATTAAATGTGATTTTTTTTTTTTTTATTTTTTAGACTGGTGCATGGTATGGAGTATCTGCTTGAAATGGAAAGGAATAGAAGAAAACAAAAACAATTGATGGCATTTCTCACCTGTTGCTGATACATTCTTTTAACTCTGTGGTCCAGGAGCTGAGCTGCTGATCGTTGTCTGTCTCAAATATTAGACTACCTCGATTAACCTGCAAAAAGCAAACATGCTTTTATATACATGCTCCATAGAAGGGGTATGACTTAAATTGGTTCATGGAAATGAACGGATTCAATTCAGGGGAAATATCCTTAAAGTTTAGACCAAAAGAAGTCCGTAGTCTATCATTTTGAATAAAAAGCCCTAGAGAAAGTAGCTTTTATATTTAAACTGATGTGAAACTGTGTTCAGTACATACCTTTAAAACAAATGTGTTTAAGTTGTCGGGCATCTCCAGTCGGTTGCAGCGACGGACCTCTTGGATATCTGAGCAGTGAGTCGTCATTTTGGGACTGGAGGCCTGAAAAAAACAATATGGTCATCATTAATGTTGCACAGATCAAACTTTCCTTTCATCAAGTGTTTCCCATACAAAGGTGTGAAAGAAACTAGGATCTGAAACAAAGAGTGTGGTCACAACCATGCTGTGTCCAACACATCAAAGTAGCTGTGAGGAAACATGACGCAGCAAGAATCTGTTTCAGAGAAATTGGGATGTTGTTTTTGGAAATGGTAACCCGTTTAGCATGACAACAGATCACCATCAGCTTCAAACACAGTACGGTAGAGAAATGAGAAATCAACCTTTTGCTTCTGGATTTTTTTTTACTTGCTTTTTCACTGCAGTATGCAAACTGTGCAGGCAGATGTCACTGCATCCTTTACACTAAATCTTTAAAATCTTTTGTTAAAAAAAATCCCTGATAACTTTTGCTCAACTCAGAGTGCTGTAGAAGAAGTCAAACCTGCACAGTCTTTGTAGGTTTACTGGTGCAGATCAGCCCAGTGAGGTTAATGTGATCTCCTTTTTTCCCCTCTTCTCTTTAAATATTCCCAGCAAAGCTACAAGCTGCTGATGCTGCAGGAAAAAAAAAACCTTATTCCACATGGGATGCACAGACTTCTACGTGCTGCAGAGTTGCGATATACCAATTACTACAAGGTTGATTAATTAAGCAACAGATGCCACTGAACACAGTTTATCCATGTGTGCAACACAGATACTGTTTGCTGTCTTTACACATAATTAATGACAACCAGATGGTTCGCAGTAAGCCTGGAAAGCAGACGCAGTTTCACTCTGATGTGTTTACTGTGTGCGAGTGCGAGAATGTGGAGTATATGTATGAGTGTGAATCCTCTGAAGACTCCCTGAGTGAAAGAAAATGCAGTGAGCTGTAGGAAGCATGACTATGGCAAAGCTCCAAGAAACAGCCCACCAGGACAAAGTGACGTACCACATGTAGATAAAACCAACAGTAAATCTGTGTTTTACACAATATTCTAACAGATTTCATGCCATAGCTCAAAGTTGCTCTCTATAGTCCTGCTTCATGCAGGTAAACCAGCAGTAGAGAAGGTTAAACATATACCTAAATCACCAATACAGCCACAAACAACATTCAAAACTCCAGACTCAACAGACGCCCCACACACACACACACACACACACATACAGATGGATGACTTGGTCAGCGGAGTGCTAAAGCCTTTGGCAAACTGGGTCAGAAGTCTCCTCTGAAACAAAGTCTGGGTGACAGCTGTTAAAAACATGTGGAGACAAAGGGAGTCACTAACCATTACTGAGACTTTAGGAACTAATATGCCATGTGCATGTGTCATAAATGTGTGCGTACAGTATTTATTACTTAGTGTGACATCTAAAAAAAGTTACGTTTATTTCTGCAGCCCTGTATTTTTTATAGTACATACCACAGAAACAATACTATAGAACTGATGGGTCTATTTATTTCAGTGTCTGTTGTTATTTCTTAAATAACTTCCTAAAGCATGTAACAGTTTCTCAAACCTGGGTATTTGATGCATTTTTTAAAATCATTTTAAACATTAAAAGAGTTTGGTTTCTCCACTGTTGGTAGAGAGAGAGACGTGAAAAAAAGCACTGATGTAATAGTTGGTTTGTATTATCTGGGATAAACTGTATTATCTCAAAAATCATGACAAATAAAGTCTTGCATCTGCTTTGTCTGTCCTGGATAAGCATTGGTGGCTTTTCTTTCCTTTAGTCTTCTAAACCAATATTCCATATACAAATGCATATCATTAAAACACATCCTCCACACTAAATGAGCATAAATTAAATGTAAAGATTACAGAAAAGGCACATACAGCGAGCTGAAATAAAAGTCTGGAAGTCATGTAAATATCGTAGATGAAATTCTGCTTCAATGGAATTTATGTGGCATTTTGACACTTAACAGATTTAGCAAAGTTATTCAAAACAGAAACACCAGGAAAGGTCAGTAGGTGAATGCATGAATTCTGATTTCCATATTTTGTTGAATTCAACCAGACGCAGCATCTCTTTGGCTCCGAGTCACAGTCCAATCACATGTTATACACACTGAGGCATGTGGAAGCCCGTCTTGTGGTGTATTGTGAAATTATTTTTTAGAAATCATGAACCAGGAGGACAAAGACCATCCAGTGTCTTATCATCACACAGCTCAAGAGCCAGCATGGAGATTGTATGAGGGTGGGCATTGGAAGAAATCACATAAATGCATCATTTCACACCACACCGTAAGATTTATTATTTTTGTTAAGAGTCCAAAGCAGTAACTTTACAAGTCTTCTGCCATGAATAGACCCGAACAGATTCGGTTTACAATGATACCTATAACATCACCATCCAGCTCAGATAGTGGAGCATCATAATAGAAGTACATCTGATCTGTGAGCGATCAATGTGACTTGCACTAACCTCCCAAACAAAAAGAGCACACAGCGAAAGCTGACAAGATCAAACCCTGTGGGTCAAACACATGCAAAAGAGCTGAACAGAAAGATAGAGAAAAAGAAACTAAAGTGGAGGGGCGATCAGCGTGACAGAGCAGCAGCAGCACAGCGGTGAAAGGAAACAGACGAGACAGTTAAAGACGGCGTTGGGTGGGAGCGAAGGCGGGATGGAGATCAGAAGAAAGAGCAGGGAGGACAGATTCCAGGGCTTTGTGCACCGGATGAGTTTGAGTCTAAGTGACAGTGTGTGAGCCTGAGGAATGTCTATGTTAATCCTGCACACACACAGAAACAGAGAGAGGTGCGCACACACGCATCAAAAGAAAAGATTATGTCCTCTCTCATAACTCTTAATGCTTTGTTTTTCGACCAGTCAAATATTATCAATAGAGACAGTGGTGCAGAAAGGAGAGGGGATGTGACTCATTTAGAGACGTCTGAGTCAGTGAATGAGAAACCGACTTGCTACAGGAGGTTAGGTCGAGGGTGTGCAGAGAAATTTGTTTTTGCTTCTTCACTCAGGTCTTCTGCAGAAAGATGGAGGTAGATAAACAAGAATGATATGGTCAACAGTTTATTCTAAGAAGGAAGGTGTGCACTTGCAAGAAAAGCAACACTCGAAGGTTGTAAACCTGCATCAGAAGCTGCCTCTGAAATCCGGTAGCTTTTCTCATCATTTCTCACTTCAAAATATGATCAATTAGCCACACTTTGCTGTTGTGCTTGTTCTATGTTCAGACGCAGGATGCTGTATAGCCCCAGGAGTCTCGCTGTGATGGATCTGTGTCTCAAACAGATCCATAAAAGATCAATGTTGAACCTCACCCCCAAACACACACACCTACTGTCCAGCAAATTCCAGCCAAAACAAAGTTACGATTCTGTTGCACTGTAGGGAGTTTTGAAACATTTTATAGGCAATATGAATGATGGACTAAGCAGGACAGCACGCGGGGGATAAATCACCAGTGCAACCTCATTCACAAACGTTGGCCAAAGCTTCAACATTGCAACTGCACAGGATGTGCAACAGCTGATGAGATCAGCTAGTCCTGCTGTGTGTGCATGTTTGCGAGTATCCGAGCTGAGTGACTCATTGAAAGGAATTTATTGTCAGAATGTGAATGAGCTTCTGACAAATAGGAGTATTTTTTGAGTGGGAAAAAAAAACCTTAAACAGATGTCTGACTGGTTGAGCAAGAACAGAACAAGCCGGATTTCTGTGAATCAGCTTCGTCAGGGGAGCAAGTTCAACCTCAAAGCACGTTTCTGATTACTGCAAATCGAAAAGTCTGTAATGCTCCCAGGGGAAGATGCACGCAGGCAGACACCCTCAGCTTGGCGTTGCTCTTATTCTGAATGTCTCTAAAGTGATTAAACAAGAATATATTGACAAATTATATGAATAAATTTTGATAATCCAAAGTGACAATAAACAACAAAAATGTTCAAAACCGAGATAAAAACGGACAGAGATGCAAGACGGCAAGTTGGGAAACAACGAAAAAAGAGAACAAACGAGAAATGTGTAAAGCTTCTGTCAAACTGAACTATTTGAATCAGTGCTGCATAATCAACGTTTAAATCAACATTTAATAAACGTTCATTTTCTTTACAAACTGCTGTTTTACCAACTTAATCGAAGCAGATGCAGAATTACTGAACCACAGCATGAACATAATGAGTCTGTAAACCTACACAAAAAGC
Organism: Craterocephalus amniculus; assembly: GCA_036024015.1. Taxonomy (NCBI): domain Eukaryota; kingdom Metazoa; phylum Chordata; class Actinopteri; order Atheriniformes; family Atherinidae; genus Craterocephalus; species Craterocephalus amniculus. The sequence continues at coordinate 36,747 of JAVQJG010031420.1, forward strand.
TTTTTATTCATCTCCTAAGTAAACGCTCTTCTTCATCTGTGCTATTTATGAGCAGACCTCGAGTTTAAAACCAGTTCCTCACTCTCATGGTCTGATTTGGGTTTAATCAATCTGGGACTTTTTTTAAAACCTAAAACAGCAGCTACATGCGGCCGTGCATTGATGGCCCACTAAGGTCATTATCTTGCTGCAGATTACATTTTGGATCATTTGTGGCTCTATGATGGCAGTTAAATTGAACTGTAATGTAGTTAAAAAATTTTCAAGGTTGGAAATTATATTATTTCACTTTGTCTACAAGCATCAGTCAGAGCTTTTCCTTGTTGCACATATTTCTTAAAATTCACTCTTAAGACAGGTTGGCTATGATCTAAAATGTTTCAAGGAGCTTCAAGTGAGTTTGTATTTATCGTCTTAAGCTTTGTATGACTAAATTAAATATGAGTGTTTCACGAGATTTCTCCAAGGTATGGTTAAAGGTAGAGTGGGAGATGTTTTCTGGGAGCATTTTTTACTATTTTGTTAAAATTCCTCCACACCCCGAAGGAAGACAATAATTTTAAAGCTCTAACACCTAAAATACATTATTATAGATCATGTGTGGAATAGACGGGACTGAAAAAAAAACACCATCAAGTCATTTTAACTGACCCGTTCTCAATCATAGGATGGTAAAATGTTAATCTTTGTGCAGGAATCTCGTGCTCTCAGAGGCTTGGGGGGATGTAGCGAGAGCCAGAGCTCGGCTAGCTACATTACTGCTAATCTGCAGAAAGGGGTTTTAACTGTTTTCAAAATGTATTTTGTTTTACCATCATATAACTAGAAGAGTCCCACTGAGATTAAGTTTTCTTTTACAAGGGCACCCTGGCCAAGATGGCAGGGAGAGTTAAAACAACACAGGATAACACAAAAGATACAACAGAATCATAATAAAAGGCATAAAGTATAGGACTTCTGCCTTCATAGACTGTAACAAACGCTTAAAATATCCCAAGGAAACAACATCAGACAGTTGAAGAGTTTTCTGGAGCAGGTTCCAGGACCAGGGGAGTAACCAGAGAGAAGCCCTAAAACCACTTTACAGGTAAGTGTGTGCTAATGGCGCCATCGCTAATAATACAGGGATGTCAGACCAAAGCCTTCCTATGAAAGACAGTGATGGGCAAGTTTGTTCCAACTATGTTTCCAAGATCTCCTTCCCTTCTTTTAAGTTACAATTTTATTAGTTAAATTTCTTGACCACACAGATTGCTACGGCTGGGTTAAAAAAAATTAAAATAAAATAAAAAATCAATTAAATCGATTAAAATCGATTAAACAATAAAAAAAAAAATCAATAATCGATTCATAAAATGCCAAAATCGATTTTTTTTTAAAGAAAGAAAGCTTAGTTTTTATTTAGCCATTATTTTATACTGCAGTGTTTCTGTTAACACTGTATTCTGTTTAACATGTAACACTGGTTATTTTCACAAATAAATGTTGCAGTACAGTGTTACAATATGACATGCCAGTGTTGGACATTTTTTAATGAAAACATGAATATTGAATTTATAAAAAAGTCATCAGTTGCAGGCTTTTATTAAATGAGCTTAGAGATAGAAGAGATAGAAATATCAGCTGATATCATCAGCTGTAGCAGCAGCAGCTCTGTGAAATATTAAGCTGATGAGCTGTCCCAGTAACGAGACGAACCTGCATTGATTTCACGGTTTTCACTCCAATGTCTTTTCAGAGTGACTCAACTTTCACTACGTTTCAACTTCAAACAGACGCAGGCAGATATCACGAATGTGAAACACAGATATGCAACAGTGACAACACAATATGCACCATGGCTTGCAAAGCCCTGAATCTGAGCAGCTTCTCGATAAAATATATAGACCCAAACATTCAGACACTGCTCATTTCGCCGGTCTCAGTCAGTGAAGTCTAAATTTTTTTAAAGGGTTTTTGTTGCGTATTTATTATGACAACTTTGTTTACTGTAATTTCTTTTTTTCACTGCTACATTATTCCTTCATTTTTATCAGTTTATGAACAAATTAATGAAGTGAAACCTGACTGAAGTTTAAAATTGAGCTTTGTGGGTAAAATCAGCAGATGGATAGCCTCAAAAATAATCACCTTTCCATTTTCTATAGACATAGAAAATGAACATGTTATGTTGGCACACAGCAGATGAATGAATGCTGAACCTAACAAATAAAATGAGACAGAATAAACGTATAGGCACCGATGTCTGCAATAACCCCTCTGCACAGGTTTATGTGTCAGGCAGCAGTAGGCATAAACACTTTATAACAGTGGTGCACAAACAAACAGAGACATGTCCACAGATGCAACCTTGCAACCTCTAACCCACACAATCACAAACACATCTACAGTTTGAGTGCACACCCACCCACACACACACACACACACACACACACACACACACGCACACACACATATACACTAACACACACACGGGTGAAACACAGGATGTTTGGAGTCCAAAACGATCTTCCCAGGGTCCTTTTCTCAAGGCCGTCACCACAGCAACTGACTGACACTCAACATTCCTCTATCCCTCTGAGGGTCACTGAAGCCAGCGCTGTCCGGGGTGCATGCATGCGTGTGTGTCTGTGTGTGTGCGCTCACGCTATTGTGTGCATGTGTGATGGACTGACATACGACACTGCAGGGTTGCCAAAATGATCTTTGGAGATATTTTGGAAAGTGTGTATGCAGTTATCCCACACAAACACACACACAGACCATTTAAAGGCTTAGAGCACCACCCATGAGAGGAGGCCATGACCTTGATCACAATAACCAACACATCTGTCTGTACTTCCCCTGGTTTCAGGTTGGAATCACTGAAGTATTTCTCTTCATTATTTCCCTGCGTACTTGAAGGACACGACAGATCGTTTTCTGCACTTTTCTTATTCTCAAAAAAATCCAACGCAAACAGCAAAAGCATCAGCAGCATTATCACATTCACAGATAACCTTTGTGGATAGATCAGCTATCCTGTGCCACGATACGTCCTTGTCCATGACTTATTTGCACAAGTTGTGTACTTTTTTTTTCATTTTTTTTCAGTGTGCATTTTTTCTCTTTATTTCAGCTGAGGGCGAAGGATTTTTGTTGGAACAACTTAACTATTTTCAGATTTTCAGTATTTGTGTCCTGTTTTCTGATTTGCAAACATTGCAAGTAAAAGTACAAAGGTTAACATGATCTTCGATAATCACCCAGAGCACTTTTTTGAGTGGAAAACCTGTTAACTTCAGCTGTAAATGCAACACCATGTGATTACTGATCCGAATCCTGGCTAATTTAAATACATATTTATGAACTAGTTTAATTTAATACAAAATGATAAACTGTCACAACTCCTTTGCATCTAGATGTTTATGCATTTCACTGCGTTGCAATGCTGACATGATTTGAGTGTTCTTGATAATTGTTAATTAAATTTTATATAATATATATATAATATAATCTTTTATAAAAACACAAAAAGATGTTGACTAGTCCAATTTCAGCAACATTTGCAAGACACTTCACAATGCTGCTGGTTTTCACATCTTAACCGATTTCCAACATTTATAAGAAAAAGAACTTGACTGAGATTCACTTTGGAGTCACTTAAAGACAGACTTATACACTGCTGGTTTTAAGGAAATTGGCCGTCAATAACTAAACAAGAGGCATACCTGCTTCTTCTGCATGTTTACTCTGCAACACTTATGTCATTTACACTATTTATTGATTAAACTTAGGCTTGAACAATTTGGGAAGATATTGATGATTATGATTTCTGTTCAGTGTTTATGCAGGCTTTTCTATATGAAATGGAGGATTAACACTGACTTCAAAATATGATCAGAAAAGCACTGAAGTTGCATTTCTTAGTTTGAACAGTTTTAACAGTCTGATGTGTATATATATATATATATATTTATCGTTCAGCCCTACTGCAGCTAATATGAACCATTTTCAAAATATATTGTTTAAATGCGTCTGTTAAAGTGCAGCTTCAGTTCCTGTACTTGGTGTTTCAGGTCATCACTTTTGCAAACAAGTAAAACATTTTAAATATATGCCGCCACGGCAAATAAAAAACAACAAACTGCCAGTGACCTTTGCTCACATTATTTAAATGTGTTTATAGGTGGAGTGCATGCATCCTGAAGATCACTATAGCCGATCACATTCAAAATAAGCTCTATCTGTGGCATCAGAGGATGTGGGGAACTCGCACAGACACACACACACAAACACACATACAAACGCACAGCTAGCACTAGTTGTGGGCTTACTAACACTGATAGAGATGACTGTGTTCTTGGAAACCTGTCAGAGGCTGTCGGAGATGAAGCCTTCTGTCATGAATAAATGTATCACACATTGCACTGCCCCCCTTGCACACTTCTCAGAATTACTGATATACAAGCCAAAATGAAGAAGTTAAGACAGCACACATGAGATTCACAGAAGTGGAAGCAGTTCCTCGTAAGTGAATTACATGAGTTCATGCACACAAGAGTATACTGAACTGCAAACCTGACTGAGCAAAAAAGGAGGGGTAAAGGAGAAAAATGTTTTTTTTCAAAAAAGTGACATATGCCTCTAAAAAGATTTACATATTTCATGATGAAACAAGTTAAGAGAAGATAAGAGTCAGTTTTAAATGACCGAGAATTAAAACTAGAAAATGAAAAGTATGCAGACTAATGCTCCAGCTGGAAATCTAGAGGGATGTGATCAATGGAAGAAAAACACAGTAACTAAGCAGCAGAGAAGTTGAACTATTACGAAGGTCTCAAACATAAAACAACTCAATATGTATAACCTCTGTTAGCAGACAGGGAAATAACTGGGATTATGGATATAATGCATACTCGAATAATTCTGCATCAGTCAGAAGAACCAGCATGAGGAAGCAAGAGTGACACATTTTTTAATGCTATTTCCTCATTTTCACCACCTAAACTTATTCCAAAGCTAAAACTCAGCAGAGGGGAAATACTATTTTGCTTGTTGAGTATTTCACTCTTTAAAAAAAATTTAAATAATTCCACTGAAACAGAAAAATATATCACATACTCCATTAATGGATTGTGATAATCCACAAATGTTGGTCATCAGATTTGTTGATTATCCAAAGCAACATCTTTGGAAAACCGCATTTCTTGCCAAGTAAATCTCTTTTGTCTTTTTTCTTAAAATCAAAGACTTACTTGCATTGTATTGATAACAGCAGCAGTGGTAAAGTGAAGGCCACTTTGTGGTCCTAAGCTAACTGTATGCCACTGTCCCTGCTTGAAATACAATCTTAAGGACACCTTGGTAAGCCTAATGATACGAGATGTGGTCAGAACTTCCTCAACTACAGTTCCACTCAGGGCTTCCTCTCTCCCCTCTCACTTCCTGTAACATCTTATCTGTCACCATCAACAAAGAAATGGGCTAAAATAACTAAAGTTTAATCTTCTACACTTTCTAGGAAAGCCTATTTGCTCATTGTGATAACAAATCTTGCTCCAACTTTGATTCTAGACAAAAACAACACAATTAAAGCTGTTGATGCATCATCGTTCAAACCCATATCATGAGAAATTAATCAATGACTATCTGTTTTTGTAATATAAGTTAAAAACTAAATAATGTGTCTTTCATTAGTTATTTGGATGAATTCTCCACAAATAAAGTTTAAGAAAACTTCCTCTGAAACTTCGCAGGTGGAAAACTTGCATGTCTGTGTGCGAGGTCAGAAGTGAGCTACAAATCTACATGTGTGAGACTAAGCATGTGTCAGTTATGGGTGTGTTTGTATGTGTGATGGTCAGTTAAGGGTGTGTTGTGTGTCCAGTAACTGTGCATATGTGGAAAAGACTAGTTTACATACTTCTTCCCAGCTGTGCAACACTTTCTTCTTCTGATACAATTAAGTGATTACCGCTTTCATCTTGCTTGCCAATTAGAAACTGTGATATTCCTGCTAAAAAAATAAATAAATTATCCTCACTTGAAAAGTTGACCATAGGGATCGTGAAAAACTGATACACACTGCCCCCAACAAAAAGGAGGAGTGAAAAGTATGGGTACGCTTTTTAAATGACCGTGAAACAGATGACTGAAAACAAAAAATGATCTTATTCATATATGAGGAAATACCCTCAGAAAGCTATACTGGGATGTCTTCTTTCAAACTGAACTAGTTAATGAATTGGCTTGAAATCATGCATCTCACCCATAAGTAGATTTGTTGAGGCAAATCAGAGCGTGTCTAAAGTTGCTAACAAACATGGCATCTGAGGAGGAATGCATGTTGCCCTCCTCGCTGCACTGTAAAAGAAGAATGTGAACTCTGAGTAACTTGGAGAGGAAGGTTGGAGAGTTCCTGTCTGAATGAAAACTTCTGCTCAGGCTTTGTGGATCTGGTCACAAGCAAACCCAAACAATCTGTAACGAAACATGTCGGTGGTACCTGCACATTAATCCGAGCAACGCCACACTTAAAAACCATCATTAACTGTTTTTAGTGGCCAAAGCTTTTCTCATCTTGGCTTTGAAACTTGGAAAATGAAACATTGCCATTGTAACAACACAGAACAGAAACTATTTACGTATTTACACCTTTTCCTCCAGGCGTTTCATGCCGTGAACTGGTGGTGCAATGGATCACGGTTGATCCGGGATTTTACGGGACCCTCTCCACGGTTCAGTACTCACGTGATCTGCTGATGTGAGAAAGAAAAAAGGCCCACCTGATCAGTCTTAAAAAAAAGTCTTGTGGGATTCAAGGCGTAAACAAAACGACCATGGCAGACAACAGAGAAAATCCACCAAAAAAAAAAAAAAAAACGGATGTGGATTCAGGTGATCCGTTGCCCCACTACCCTTAACAGTTAACTTACTACCCTAACAAAAACCAACTCAGGCTCCGGTTTGCTTTTAACGCTACCATACATCTTTTTATAGAGGACCATTATTTTTATTCTCTACAGAGAGACATATAACTGTCAATTTAAGCAGCCTGATTGGTGGAAAATTTGACAGGAAGTGGCTTCATCAGTCAAAATGGGGGCCTCTTAGCAACATAGTAGCGATAAGAATTTATTGCAAAAATGTGATAAATTGTGGATTTAACATACAGAGAAAATAAACATTACATTTTGACGCTGGGTTATAAACCTCCTGGACGGGATATAAATGCATGCTAAACTTCCATAGATCACGCACAGAGTTACACATTACCGATCCTGAGACATTGATGACAATGTAAGTGATTGCACTTGGGGGCACCAGCGATGTAGTGGAATTTTAAAGATTAAAAATATTAAACAATGACGCCGTGAACATTTAAACTCCCTGCTTCCTCCAACCATGACATAATGGTGCTTGGCAACACAATGTTTGCAGGTATGTGTTGGCCTGTTTGAGCGCAGATGAATAAGGAGAAAAGAGGTCAATAGAATACTGTTGGGTGAGGGTGTTGCACAGCCTGGGGGATTTCCATACACTACTCAGCAAGGTCATATGCACTGGCATTGTGGTTGTAGGTTGCACGTATGCAAACACATAATAGAAGGCCAACAAAGAGAGAATGACAGGTAGAAAAGCGCACATTTGAAGTACATGAAAAATTAAGCGTTCGAAATTACCAAAAGGAAGGCGTGAAGCCGTGTGATGACCATTGCATCTGATCTTTATTCGCATCAGCAAAGAAACACAAACGCTGCCTGAAAAACTCTTCTGCAGAAGAAGACGCTGAACTAGAAAGAGACAAACTGAGAGATCTGACAAACATCTTGACCACATGACTCTAACCACTCTACTTCCTTTAGATGTTTCTCTAGATTTTCGTCACACCGAAACACTCACGAGCAAATACACATGTATTTTCAACCATGTGAGATAAGTTTTCCACTCTGTCTGAGAAAGTTTTTTCAGTTTCCATGAGACCAAATCCAAACAAACACAAATGTGACAAATGTTATGTAAAGCTGCAGTAAACTTGTTTCTATGAGATTTGGCCTCAGATGCATTTCGACTTTCGACCTGCTGTTCCTTCTTATTTCAGCATTTACAGATATTTAACAACACAGTTTAAAAGACATGCAGATGTATTGGTCTATTCATATTTTCACTCTCATGACTAGAGCCAGAGGGGGCAGGCTATGGGCGGTGGCTCTTATATCCTTACAACAGGATCTTAAAGCTATTCCCATGCCTCATGGTCCCCTACAACTTCTTTTTGCTCATGTAATTCTCAAAGGAACCACAGAGGAGGTATTCAAAACAGAGGCCTTAGACATCTCAGCTACACAAAAAATTCACTCCGGGCTAGGTCGAGTTGTGCAAACACCCTGAAAAGGAAGCTCAGTTCTGCAACATAAGCACACAGCTGCATGCACCGGCTTGAACATTTTCCTGTCCTTCTAATTTTACCCCAAATTAAAGCACTTCTTCCTTAAAAGGCTGCCAGAGAAATTCATCATGGACCCAGATTTAGAGGTCTCCTACCCCTACAAGTTGCAAGTTTGTTTCCACTTCTGCTATGGTTTATAATGATGGGATAACCCTGAAATCAAACTCTGTACCCCACCACTGCATTTTGCATTAGATGCCACATTGGTCAAACATACATTGCCTCTATGTCAATATTGTTCCCTTTGAATCTTAAATCTACTCAGCTGTGCTAATGAAAAGAAATACAACATAAACAAGAGGCTTCAGCTCATTAAAGCCTACAGCTTCATGGCTTCAGCAGAATTGAGAGAATCTTAAACTCTGTTAATTTAACCAGTTCAGTCACCGAGGAGCAAGATGGCAGGGCACCTAATATATACAGCTTTATGTTCCTAATAACTAAAATTATTTATTTTAGAAAAAACACCATTAAGTTGTTAAACCCTTGCAATACATGGCTCTGCCCAAAGCTAAGATTTAGAAGTGGGGTAAAAAAAATGTAAGTGCTTTGATATGTGCATGTCAAAGATTATTCAATGTATATAAAAAAAAACTTTAATTTCCCAATTAACATTAAAAAAAAAACTTTATGTAAATTGATGCCAAACAAAAATGTTCAACTTGTAAAGTGGAAGCGAGATGTCCATAGAGTGTATTACGACCATAATATCCAACAAGTTCCTTCTGCTTTAAAAGAACAGAGGATTGTAGAGGATATAGAAGAATTCTGGCTTTTAGGAAGTTTAAAAGAAATATTTTTAAGAAACAAATATGACAATTTTCCACCTGGTGGAGGTGCCAGTTGGATTTGCTGACAACCAGAGGCAAGTGATGGCAGAACCTTTCACCAGGCTACAGCAGCTTTGATTGCCGATGATCTGCATCCATGTGGTCTGAGAACCAGGACTTCCATGTTGTGTGCTTTACAGTGGGCATGGTATGATCATTTCCAGTTACTTAATTCCAAATCTTAGCACTCATCACAGCTCTAAATAGGCTGTAATTACTTCAGAAAAAAAAAATTAGTCTCCTCTGGATGCCGTCGTCCCCAAAATGAGAATATATTGAGGAAGTGTGCTCTGATTAGCTGAAGTGGCAAGTGGGTGGGCAGAGGAGCGGGGACTCATGAACACTCATTACCTCCAGAAATGATGGCAAAGAATACTTGAAGGTGTGTTTGTATAGCAGTATCTGCATTTAAAAACTCCCAATCACTGTCAAAGTGCTCTGATCTACAGAGTGAAGATTTTTTCCATCACAGCAGGGTTCGTTACTGACAGCAGAGTGACCTGCATCAGGAGTTTTTAACCCCAGATGGACCGAGGGCATGTACAGGGTAATTCAGTCCCCTAAGTACTGATTTATCTTTACTTTTATCGTTTATCTTGGGAGTGTATGAACAGTGATGGCAGCCACTTAATGGGACCCAACCTGACGACTAACTGCTACCACGAGCTCGTCTGGCCTGAAGAGCTTATTGGGCTAGCATCTTCTTGTGGCTTTAGCTGCTCATTTCATCCATTCCTCACTTTTAAAACGGCCATGCAGTGGATGTGTGTGTTCTAACACTGCAGATAAGCAAACACTGAAAATGTGGCTTTGTCACTCTCTCTTTAAATGACTTTTGGCATAGTTTTCTATTTATTTGATTCTTTGCAAATAACTTCTTCCTTTCAGAAAGCAAGAGATCATATGTACTCTGACAAAAAGATGTTTTGATTTATTTTTTATAAATCACATTGCACCCTTCTGAAATCTAGAGAAATTAACTTGAAATTTCCAGTCACACTAACTGGTGCCTGAAGCTGCCACCATCAGTCCAGAGCTTCAGTCTGTTCACTGTCTAATGTTAAAACCTTCATTTATGTTTTAAATATTTGTCTTATGATTTCCTTCAAATCATTATGTTGTTGCTACATCAGCAACAGCAAAGATCTAACTACATACGGTTGTAGAATAAGAGCAACAAGCAGTCAAAAAACAAATTTTTAATGCAAATATCTTTTAAACATTTAACTTTTTTCCTTTTTTGCCAGTTTGGTTAAATCAACACCACTTTCAGACGAATAAAAAGCCTTTGTTCCGACTATATTGCAACAACAACAACAGTGAATGTCAGTCATTCTCTCCCGCTGAGAACTGCGTGGGCAAGTGGGTTCAAGTCAACACACTGACTGAGATGGATCTAATCTGTAACCTTGTAGATTTAGCCTGCAATGTGAGTATTTCAATCCCAACAAAAAGAAAAAAAAAAAGATTTTTGCTAGTGTCATGTCACAGGACATCAAAAAATTAATGTTGTAAATACTGGCAGAGAAGGCTTTGCTTTGTTTTTGGTAACCAACACCTGAGAGGTTTTGTTTCTTTCAGTCTTTTAATGTAGTTAAACTTCATGTTTTCCTTCGAAATTTGTGGGTTTTAACTTGGGAAAACTTCTCCATGAGACATAGTATCCCTGAAAAGAGTCATTACTGCTGACTTTGACTAAACACCGGGTGTCTGCCCCCTCGTAATCCCCCAGCTCTGAAAACATTTGTATTCTATAATAATTTCTAGGTATTACCAACTGTATGGACAATAACCAGTTTAAAATACACCACTAACACAAGAGCGATCATCATCATATATATTTAGAGACAATAAAATGATTTTCTCCAGGTTACACAGTCTGCATATCATTATTAGCTCCCATTATGTGCTCAGTTCTTTTTTTTAAAAAGCGCTTTATGGCCATTTGTGCAGGAAATCACATGCTGCCTTTGTCCAAAGTTTCACAGTACTTTCCCGTGACTGTGTTTCCAGCACTGATGAACTCAGCCGTAACTCAACACCTCGCCTTGGCACTCTCAGTTCTACATCCAATCCTCTGAGCTATAAGGCAAAGAAAGTAGCATTAAGTTGTGAAATATATGTTAACTGTGAACACTAGATGTTGTCTGTAGTACACAAAGCTGCCAGGTTATCAGATATGACTAAATCTAATCTGGGTCAGTCAGTGCTGCTGTTAATCACAACTTGACTGCAGACAACATTTATTTAATGTTTGAGTTGCGTTAGACGTGTGAACAGCTGCAGTACAACAAATATTTAGTTTACTTATACCAATAAAAGTGATAAAATTGTGTAAATCAAATGGGGATACCAAGAAAGCAGAGCCTGAAAAAGATATAAATCCAACCAATATAACATGGATATGAAGCTCTCAAAGCTATGACATATGAAGATAATGTAGCTGGGGTAAAAGTTATTTCTGTATTTATTCAGTCACTCACTCCCAGGCTATTATAAGAAGAAGAGACTGCTACATAGAAAACAACCATGATGGATCATACCCACAACAACTAAAAATACATCATTATAAACACTATCACCAACGGCTCACACCAGCAAGACATTTGGATGTGGTCATTTAAAAACATTTATCACACCAAATGGTAAAACTTAAACTGAAATGGTTGGTATACGAGGGATTAGTCACAGGTTTCATTATCCTCACTTGTCTAAAACATCTCCAAGTTCTCCATAGACTGCACAGTAACCCGTGATGCAAAGCTAGAAGGAACTGTGGACAGGTTGAGGCAGATCAGCTGAGAGAAACTTTGAGGCAAAGCTCCTGCTGCAGAGAAGACACAAAACTTTAAGTAATCCAGATCAATGAGCCAAAGAAGGCAAGAATACATAGATCTAGTCTCATGCTCCGTCTGTCTGGGTGGAACAAAGGGATTTGTTACATGATATTCGCACCATGTGTACACATGCGGTGAACACACACACACACACACACACTAAATGAATACAGTGCGGAAGAATGCCGGTGCACCCACACAGTACATGACTCAGTCACTTCAAGGCATCATTTCTAGGTTTCATGAAACTCGATCCCTGGAAAGAGGAAAAGATTTGACTTGTGGGTGAGATACGAAGCCTGTTATGATGTAAAATGAAACTGTCTCTAAAGACCCAATCTGTGCTTCGAGTACTGCTGTTAGCACATCCAAAATGACCTTCTGGATGATACATTCTTATTTCCATGATATCTGGTTGTTCACATGGCTCAACTGGTAAAATTGTTCAACACAAACATATTAGATTTCTTTGAAACCTGACAAACACCTGGAAGCATCTGATCCCTTTAATACTTTTTAGGGTAATAGTCCCACTCAGCACCTATCTACTAAATCAACTGGTCAGAAAAATCACATATATCCCCATGATAGCAATTGTTTACAGCTGAAGAAAATGTAATTTAGGCCAAGTAACAATATAAAAACCCAAAATGTGCTTTTTACATTAAATAAACGATTCATTTCAATCAAGTTTAGCTTAAATCCAGCTGTGAAAGACCTTCAATACATCCCTTAAAGTTGTGTCTTTCATATGATTTATGTTTAGATCCTGAAAGACTCAGTGCATTAACTCTGGATTTGTTAAAAATGGTATTAAAACAACACCTCAGCATGTTAGCTAAGGGATATGTGTACAGTAGCTCCAGTAAAACTTTCCATCATGCACATCATCCTGAAAAAAAAGGAAATTTCTGATAAAAACATAAGTTGAGACTTCATGATCAAAATAGTTTTTTTTAGTACATCGGAAAAAGAGAAATCGAATTTGTTTAAATCTTGCTGACAGAAATTTAGCTTCACTGCCTTTTCACATTTATACATGTGCAACCAGGGAACATTTATTAAGCACCTCGTCCCCCACCTTTCCTCTATTCGTGATTTAACTACTGTCAATGTTTCTTTCTCATGTCTCCTGCTGATGTGTTTCCCATGTCTCTCATTGGGTTTCATAGCATTTGTCATTCATCTGACTGGGGCCCATGTGTTCGGAGCTTTAGTTGTGGTATGCAACTAGGGCCAAATTAACGCTGCATGTTGCCATATGAGAGCCTGAAGTACAACAAGTAACACAGAACAGATGGACAATAGCATCTGGTTGTTTGAAAATTATTTTCCACTGATGTTGCAAACGCCTCTTAGTGAGAGAGAGAGCAAAAATTAAGAAGAGAATGCCAGATGCAGTATAACACAACATTCACAGAGCACAACATAGATGTCTAAATACTGATAACTTCAGTCTGTTTAATGAAATGTGATATTTTTGAAGGGACTTAACACTGAGTTAATTTGATACGAGGGATAAGACACTGTATGACTGATTAAATGGATTTTTTCACCAACGTGGGTTAAATAGGAGGTAAAAAAGTGTGAGAATCTACAGCAAAAACACAAACACAAACTCCAAGAGCAACATGACACAGTTTAGGCACATGCACACACAAACATGAAATGATGCCATGTGGGAAAGATTAAGGCTAGAAGAGCTGGAACAAACACATCCAAAAGCACAAACACTCATGCACACACAGCTGAAATGAGATGAGAGGGGTATGATTAAGATGAGGGCTGCAGGAGGTCTGAGGAAGCATATCAGACTGAAGCAGTCTGTGGGAACTCGCTCTGGAAGTCAAAATGCAACAGCTTTCCTAGAAAAAAATAACCTTGTCTGTAAACTTGACTACTGGAAAGAAGGAAAGGAGAGGTATGACTCTGTGTATAAGGGCGGTAAAATATACCAACTCCAAACCAAAGAAAACTGGAGATTAAGAGAGTAATATGACAGAATTTCCATTGACAACACTGAATAAACACCTGGAGTGGAATTTTATGCGTGGAGACAATCATTTCTGTCCACACAAAGCCCACATTAAATACTGACACAGGATCGAGAGTGTCAGGATTAACTCTCAGACAACACAGAGAACATTGTGGAGGCTTAGGAACTTTTCAGCTGAACAGACAAGATTCACTTCCGCAATTAGAAAAGAAACAAAAAAAAAATCTTGTCTCCACTTTGTGACTCGATACAAAAAACAACCCACACAACTGGCCTGTATAGCTGGAAATTATTCAAAGTATCATGGTTTCATCAAAGCCTGGTTTCACATTCGGTGAACATTGAAGAGTATTAAATCATCGCACCGATTTCACATCTTTGTCAATGATTGACAACTTTTATATCTTTACATCGGCCTGTTTTGACTTTGAACTATCATTACAAATTTCACCATTGGGACTTGATTCTGTTATGTCCCGCGGACTGCAAAGAGAAGCACAAAGCATGGAAACCAAATAGGAGCAACTTGATGTCAAGATTTACTAACAACTGTTTAACAAATGTATTTTCACTTGTTTTCATCTGGAAAGTAGGATTTTTATGTTAATTGCTCCTGCTTTGTCACAGCAACACATTTTCCTAAACATTTTATCTCAGCTGAGCAGCTCAAATCTGCATTTACGCTGACATTAGAGCTGAAGCAAAATCTTGGCCTTAATTTGTAAGTAGGGTGATTGCAGTCATGATACTAACTAGTAAAATGATCACTTACAAGCCTGTATACATATGACAATATTGATCTAACACCACATCTGCTTAACACCGGAGCAACTTATGATCCTTTTTGTTTATTTCTTTTAAATGCAGTGCTATTGTAGGTCTAATCGCATGTTAATAACTCAGATGATGCAGAAGTGAAAATTTGTAACTGTTTTCAATAAAAATGTCAACATCAATACAGGATGAAAGAGATATTTCTCATTTTAAGAATAAAAATTTGTTTAAAGTCTGCTGGATAGAGATAGGTAATGATAAAATAAAGTGTTGCGAAAGAAATCTGACAGGAGATTATCTTACAAGGTTGTTGTATTTTCAAGCTAATATGAAGGAACTTGCAGCTGCGCTTCCACTGCTGCTTTCTCACGCAAAGTCATTATCAGTTTCCATGCAGCTTGCTCTTTGTGCTCAATAAGCTTACTTCTGTTTCTCACACACGGACACACATTTAGAGATACAAATAAAAATATACGCTAAAACACTACCCATGGATCCTTTTTTTTCCATCCGGCCATGTGAGCATGCAAGCTCACACTTACAAAAATGCCCACCATGTGTGAAAACCCGAAATTACATTCAAAAAAATTCAAACATCTATAGCTTTTAACAGGCTAATACACACATGACATTTTCTGTGTGAAATGCATGTACCTTTTATGTGTATGGGAAAACATGAGCATGCTACTCCTCAGCTCTCCTTCCTTCCTTTTAAGGCCATTTACAGGACCTTATCTATCTGTCCTGCCAAGATTAAACATACACACACAAAAGAGAGGGAGTGCACTCAGAGCATCAGTGCAGTTGGCTAACTACAGCAGCACTGCAAGGAGTCAGTCAAATCCTGCCAATGGCTCTCTATTCTGCACAAACATGCATTCACACAGACAAACACACACTCACTCACTCACTCACAAATTCTGGCTCTATCATCATCTGAATTACCTCACACACATGGTTAAGACTGCAGCTGCCGGAGGGGTTGAGGGCTGCTAAATATATAACACTCAAAAACACACACACACACACACACACACACATACACACACACACACACACACACACACGCAAACTTCTTTTTCATGAACCTCTCTTTGCAAATACCACGAGGAGGCTGAAAAGTGCTCACAAGACAGCATTCAAACTAGCTACTCTGATTACTGGTTTGGGGGGACTGCAGCCTTGCAGCTGGCCCCATCTGGAAATTCTGCAGTATTTTAATGCCATATAGAGAGCCATGCAAGCAAGAAAAAAAAGCATCCTACTGCTCACTGATGAGATTCGGCAAAGTTAGAGGGAGGAAAGTCGCTCCTATCTTTAAAATATGCAAGTTATTCCAATAAATATTCACTAAATGCAGTTTTTTCCATATATTCTAACTGTTGAGTGAATGTATTGATCATAAGATTAAAAGAAAAGAACTTGTGACTGGCTTAAGCAAACCCCAAATAAACAGGAAACAGTGTGGGAGGTACATCTACACACCGAAGGGTAAAAGAAGGCATCAATGTTGCAGATTTGAAGCTTTAGGATTCAAGCTTCTGCACTTAAAGGGCAAATAATCGTTACATGAGTCACACTGCTATACTGCATGCAAGACATGATGCTCTGATTAGTTTTGATGAGGCTTAACTTTGATTAGAATAGATCACAGCACACTCCGTCACTTCAGATGAAAAGTAAATCATCCACCAGAGGCAAGGGCATGATGAAAACCACCTGAAAAACACGCCGTTTTCTGAGGCCAAGCTTAAATGTCACTGCAGCTTTTGTCTTGTTTGTCATGTGGAAAACGGCGCACCTAAAGATGGCTCTGAGATGCACTAAAATACTGTTTATTAAAAAACAAAGCAAACACTGGCAGAGGAAAGAGACAATTTGAAAAAGGAGGGGGAAAGCCCCTGCAACTAAAACAGCTGGAAACAGGAAATTACTTTGAGTCTTTATGTGTGTGCTTGTGTTGATTTAGAGAATGTTGCACTGAAAATCTTACATTAACAAACCCTTTAAAGGTTTCTGTGGGTTTCCATCTTATTGACACAAACAGATCTGCAGTATTATCTCATACAGATATGAAACACAAGATGGGGAACCTGCCAGATGTTAAATGGCTCAGTGGTGTGTGCAGTTCTGGGAAGGAAAAAACATTCTCAGAAACAGACACGGAGTCCTGCCACAGTCTGCAACATCTGCACTGAGAACAGCACTAACTTGGCAGATATTGACTATGAAACTTGCATGTGATGTTAACACCTCCTTGTTACACCTAAAATAAATCTATAGTTGGAAATCTTGTAGAAAATAAGTATATTAGTGCTAAAATTGAACAGGTTGCACCGAAACCTTTGCAAACACTTCCTCACCGACAGACTCACCCTTGAGTTGACCATATTTCTAACAGAACTTTTACAATATGCTTCCACGTCTAACCACGAGCCGTTTCTCCCATCCAGAGTCGCATATCATCCCATATCATAACCTACAGGCCTATCAGCCTATAGGTTATGATTGTATTAACCCACAATTCAATGTGCTGGACCCACAAAGCATTTTGCTGTGTAATCAGTTTCCTGTATTTGGTCCATTTGGAGGGGGTAGGACTTTACTTCTTTCATCTGAATCTGAGTTAGTTTGAGTATTCACAATACCCCAAACATTGCAGACTTTCTGTGCAAACGGACCAGTAGTTGAATCAAAATGGCTGTGAATGTGCCATTAGTCATCAACTAAAAACGGAACAAGCCAAAAGGAAGAAGTCAAACAAATGCAAATGCCTGAGATAATAATAATGGGAGTAACAGTAAAAGTGAAGATGTTCTGATGCAACTTTATGCAGTAAACCATCATTCACAATTATCAATACATGATATTAGTGAAACATTAGCACAACTCTTTTTATAAATGATGTGATAATGCATAAGCCACTGAAGCAAAGGTATCCGTTAGTCAAAGCTAAAGGTGGTCTAACTGAGGCCATGTACACACGTAGCCGGGTTTTTAAAAAAAACGAATATTTTCCCCCCCTCCCTGCAGAAAAAAACTGCGTCCACACAGCCTCGTTTTTGGATAAAAACTCTATCCACACTTAACCCCATAAATGTTTTGTGAAGCACGTCCATTAGCTAAATAGTAAAGCGTGCGGCCAGCTTTTTTGGTAACTCTGACCGGTGATCGCATTACAGTAGACTTTTCTTCGATGCACAGACATAAAAACTCCGACAGAGACAAGAGTGAGGGCCGTGACATGCGGAAATTATCACGACATTCCTCGGGAAGGACGATTTCTTGATCAAAGCTGGCAGTGCGTCCCGGTCTGACCCAAAACCTGCGTCAGCGTCTTCGGACATTCCTCCGAGTTGGATTGGTTCGGTGGCGCCTTATAACCGTCCAGTAGTTGAGCTTGTTAAAACAAGCAAGCAAGCAAAAAGTGCCTGGACAACAGACAAGGCTAACTGTTTCAGAATGTAAACACAGGTCGCACATGTGAGGTCGGGGCATTTTGGTCATGAACAGTGACGTTTTGGACCATAAAACTCTGGTTATTAATGTCCACACGCAAACACTTAAAACGGTGCAAACAATATTTTAATAACCTGGTACTTCCACTATTTTCTCAACAAAAAAGTGCAAAAATAAAATCTTCTGTGCTTCGATCCAAAGTATCATCTCTAAATATCGATCGAATCAATACAATACCTTTTATAATGATAATAGATGGGTAAATATCGATTTTTACTACCAACTTGCCAAGCACATATCGATCTGTTGAATCATAGGAACATAAAATCGATATATTTATTAATCGTTACACCCCTTATTACATATCAGCCATTCCACTGATAAAATAGCAGGTGCGGGGAGAACTTAATAAGAGAGTATTTTAAGTAGAATAGGAAGCCTTTATATTGTTTTGTTTCAAAAATAATTGTCAAGATTTTATTTGACATGTACAATTTGAAATGTTTTTCTTTTGCACAATGAGTAATTACATCTTCTTTTTTTTTTTTACATTTACCAACACGCCAACATAACAAAGAGTATACAAAGTGATACTGAACTTTAATTACATGAACAGAAAAAAATAGATAATATATGTGATTGAGTGTGTGCGATGTAAAATATCAGCATATTGGATATGAGACACATATCCAATATTGACTACAGTTCAGTTATAATAATATTAATAATCATAAATTTTATTTATAATGCACTTTACATTTCAAAGAAATCTCAAACTGCTACAAAGAATAAAATCAATGGATCATACAATCACAAAAAGAGCGAAAAAAACAAAAACAAATCAATGAACAATAACATAGTGAGCGAAGTATAAAAGCAATGGAAAGAGAGAATAAATAAAATAAAATAAGCTTAAATAAAACCGCTCTAAGATAAATCTAAATCTTACATAAAACCGCTCTAATCTAAATCTAAATCTAAATCTAAAAGGTTATCAAAACTAAAAGACAACAAAATATGTCTTCATTTGCTTCTTTTTGTTCCTCTCTTTAGACACCTAGAAAGTATCCAAATTAAATTGTCTTGTATTCATGTAATTTCTGTGTTTTAGCTGCTTTAACACAAACTTCTGGTTTCTTATAACCAACCAGATCCCTCAGGTAATCAGGGTCAGGTCTACTTGAAGTTCTCAGAGTCAAAGCTAAACCTGGAAAGGAAGCGTTCAGTTTTGATGCTCCTCATCATGTGGAACAGATTCCCAGAAAGCTGCAAGTTTGCTGGATCTCTCCAGGGTTAAAAACTTTTCTAATTAGAGATTTTTTTGATAAGTGCTTTTTTTCTCTCTGAGGGTTTAATTCTTTCTTTTTCTTTCCTTCTTTCTTTTTTGTGATTTTACTTTTGTTTTCTATTCTTTATAATGCTTTCTGCACTGTGCTGTAATGTTTCTAATGTTTATATGTAAAGCATCATGAATTGATATGAAATGTGCATAAAAAAAACTTGCCTTGCCTTGCTTTACTAATATGGGAAGCCTGCATGGACATAGAACATTGCCATTTTATTGAGGGCCAAATCAAAGATGAACCACACAAAGTTATATCTATATAGGTAAGTTTACAGACTTGCTAGTTACTTCGCTTACCAAGCTAACCTAACCACTTAAGTCATCACCTTACCTCCCTCTTTCTCATCTCTCCCTACTCCTCCCCTGTCTATTCTGTGGGTGAAATTTCATCTGTAGGAGTCATGTGATAATGTTTTAGTCAATATAGGGTCTTTTGGTTTCATCTAAACTTGACTGCAGTGCACAGTGTCCCACACCAGAAATACAGGAGAGATGTGTGCGTAGCTTATGTTGTGGAAAATAGGCAGCTAAAGGCGGTGGCCAAGTCTGGATGGAGGAGCTGAGCAAGGGTTGGATGGAGAGCGGGGCAGAGACGCTTGACTCTTGCTCTAGGAGACGGTCCGAATGCAATGATTACAACTTAACCTTATTAAGTTATCAATGTTATTATCATTATTATTATTGTTATTAAGTTATTAGGGGAATTCTAGAATGCGCAGCTAGGTGGCAGCAGTAAATTGTAGTAGCTCTGTTTTGACTCGTGATTTTTGCAAAATAGCCTTTTTTTAAGACATCTGCTGTCAATTTGTGTTTGTCTAAGTGGATTTTTCACGCTAGTCAGAGGCTGTGCTACACGGGAGATTTCCTGCACATTTTTTCTGCTCTTTCAAGACTTGTTATTGTGTGTCTCCATGGAAATGATATTTGTTTACCACCTAGACTAATTAGTAAAACTCTCCAAATTCAAGATTATCAGAGAAATAAACCTTCAAATCCCAACAGAGTTGAAAAGAAAGAGCAGCGGATGCAGGACAGGCGTGAGGCAGAGATGAAGATTTAAACCATTTCTTCTAACTATTGTAATGGGTAAAGTGAGATCGCTCGCTAACAAAATGGATAAGCTCCAGGTGTTAACAAGGTCTCAGAAAGAATACAGAGAGTGCAGTATTATGTGCTTCACCGATACATGGCTGCATGAACACATCCCAGACTGTAATGCATCTGTACACGGCTTCAAGACTGTCCGTGCAGACCGATAAACAACTCAGCGGGAAACTGAACGAGGTGGAATTGCAGTGCTGGTTCAGCAGCATTGGTATCATCCTGGACATGTCACTGTTAAAGAGAAGACCTGCACAAGAGACATCGAGCTGCTAGATCTGAGTCTTTGCTCCTACAGTATTATTTACCCAGAGAGTTCACATGCGTTATTCTGGTAGCGGTATATATGATACCTAGTACCGCTACACGCAGCCTGTAATGTCATTAACTCTCTAGTGCCCAGGCTTCTAACACAACGTCCAAACACATCTGTGGTGATCTCTGGAGATTTTAACATCTCCGTCTCTGCAACTCTACAAACTTTCCAACGGTTTTTCAGCTGCTCCAGCAGAAAAAATAAAACATTGGACTTATTTTATGCAAATATTAAAAATGCATACAACTCCTCTGCCCAGCCACCTTTAGGATGATCTGACCATAATCTAGTTCTTCTCACCTCCTCCTAAAAGACATTCGTTCAGCAACAAGCAGTCATTAGAAAGGCTATTAGAATGTGGTCTAATGAAGCTGAAGATGCTCTGAGAGGAGCTTCAAGGCTACAGACTGGAACATCCTCTGTGAACCTCATGGAGATGATATCAACACCTTGACTGAATGTGTGACAGATTATATAAACGTCTGTGTGGACAGCACCATTTCAACAAGAACAGTGAGCTGCTCCCCCATTACAAACCCTGGATCACCAGTGACCTGAAAAAGCTGCTGAACATTAAAAAAGTCTTCAGGGATGGAGACAGGGAGTTTTTGAAGTCAATCAAAAAACAGTATAAATCAAAACCAAAGAAGTGCAAGGAGGACTATGGGAAGAAGTTAGAAAGTCAGCTTCAGCAAAACATCATGAGGTATGTGTGGTCAGGAATGAAGAAGATCACTGGCTTTGGATAAAGGGGATCAAACTGATGGAGGTCTGGACAGAGCGAATGAACTGAACATGTTCATCAACGGGTTCAGCTCACCTCCTGCCTTAAACCCAACTGGCCACACACCTCCATGAGCCCACAGCTTTCCTGTCACACCTCCACTTTTTCACCCTGCAGCTCACTCAAGGACCTGGACACAGCCTCATCTCCCTCCACATCAGGACTTCCTGAAAGCTCCTCTCCCTCCCTCCTTTCTGTCTGCTGTAATCTAGTCATGTAATAGCTATGTCCGATTCTCCAGCACCTGCGCTGTCCTGACCGAGTCGAAGAATCGCGGTGCTGTGGAAAACATCCTGCCTTGTTCCAGTGCCTAAAACTCCACAACCAGATGGACCAAATGACTCCAGACCAGTTGCCCTGAAATCTCA